>BSBK01001720.1:660000-967500 GCA_027943335.1 Chamaecyparis obtusa
TAGTTTTGTAAGGTGAGCCGATATAGAAAATATCGTGCAAATTCACAAAATGATGTTGTCGTTCTTGAACATTACCATAATTATTCACATGGCCTGTCTTGCATATCCAAAGGTTCTATACACTATGGCAACCTTCAATATGATCAGATCTTCCTTCAAGCGGTTAGGCTTTTAAAGAAGGAACCTCGCTCTTTTACAGATTTTTGCATAGACCTATACACAGTCGGTCATAACTTTTGAACCTAACATTTTTTCTCCAATCGCTCCGGTGAGATTCTTCTAAATTTGTTTATCACAAACATATCCAAAACTCAGAAAAATCCAACGGTGCATTTGTGAGATATGGTCCTCATACTAAGACTGTATTTTCTGAGACAGTCACACATTCACCATCAACAAACTACTCTCTTACATTTGCAGCTTGGCTCTGATACCATGTTAAGGTTTTAGGATCATTGCAAATGTAATAGCACTATCATGATTGTATGTGTTTTCCAAATGCATCGATCTCTTGGATATATACAAGGCAAAGACAAGAAGAGACATGTCCCTTCATGGGACATGTCTATTCATTAATCTAATTTATTAATTAACTATATAGTTATTATAAGAATAAATATAGATTAACTATATATATATATATATATATATATGCATATTAATACATAAAATAATATCATTTATTATATATATTAATATATATATATGTATATGTAATAAATTATTTATCATAATAATCAATAGTCAGTTTTATTTATCTGACCGATGCTACATACATCAACAAAATATTTCCAGAATTTATAATATTTTAAAATACGTTATATTATTTTAAAATGTGAATTATTAAAAATATGCTTTTAAATCAAACAATTATTTTTTAAAGATAAATATTGAATATCATTCAGTATTTTTTTTAAACTGCAAGGTGCCCAAATAATCCTAAAAAAATCTGCTTTCTTTGACCAATGCGCCCTTTTTGTTGATTGTTTCCTATGTTGATCTTTTTCTCAGCCTTTTCTAACATATCTTTCTTTGTGACTATTACTATCAGTCACATCGAAATATACTCAATCAGTTAAAAATAAAATGGAGTTTCCGCAAAGGTTGTGAGCATTGAGTCAAAGAAAGCAATTTCACACGACTTGAAACTTTTCCCATCTACCAAAAGTTGGTAGGAGACATTTCCACTTCGAAAATTGGTATTTACCTCAAGCTTCCCAACATGAAACTTCTTGGCGTAAGAAATGTTATTCATGGTGGGTCATTCTCCCCTATATAGCCTATCGGCTAATTATTATTAATTAATGATTTCATATATTGTGGACAACTCCAGTCATAAATCTGCAATAAATAGACCTTACACCCCATGTCTTAGAATGGCTGTTGATTCTTCTATGGCGTGTCTAAGGTTTGTTTGTTAGCTATACAACCAAAATTTTAGTTTCTTCTTATCTTCTTTTACATTGCTCAATGAAATAACTCCCTGGGAGATATGGATGCTCCCTCACAGGTCATTCCTGGACATTCTCAATGAAAACTCCATGAGATATAATATAATTTCTTTCTTTATTTCTATTATTTTGTTATTAGGAAAAGATTCATGGTCTCCATCCCCCACATCTCTTTCCTTTATTGTAAGTTCCTTTCATAGAGAAACCTCCTTTTCCTAAATTATTTGTAAACTAAAATGTATTATACGGCTTTGTCTATACCATAATTATAAGAATTGAACTTACTGAGCACTTCGTAATTTTCGGACTGGAACATGGATTCGGTGAAAAAACACAGGAAAATCTTAGCAATTATTCATAATATAACGTATATAGAAATGCTTTTAAGAGGGTTTTCAATTTGTCTATACTTTTTATTTGGCATGCTGAGCTTGATTTGAAGAATGACTTGGTGATTGCTCCTCAACACATGTTGAATCTCACAATATGATCCATACTGACATATCTACAATCTATGCATTTTAGGATATAATCACTCATGATCTATTTTATGTTTTCTCCTTAAATACTTAATCTATCCACTTCAAAATTACCAAACATTGGTGTCCAAGTTTAATATCTGTTATACCATTTGTTCGGTATTCCATTTTTTGTACTTGAATCTATAAGCCATTCTTGTAAGGTCACTTCTACCTTTCCATTTATTATTCTAGTTAACAGCAAGAAAGCTGATGTTGTGCATAAATAAAGTAATCCTTAATGCAATTATTGAGAAATGTAAAGTCACCAATACTTGCAAGATTTAGTTTACAAGAATTCACTTACACTCTTCACAGATGACGGTATAGAGTCAAACAAGGAAAAGAGTTGTGTTGAAACCTTTTCCCCCAGCCTGTCAAAAATAAACAAATTTTATTTGCATGGTACCAGGTACACAATATATGCTCAGTCTCTACTACTGTATAAAGAAATAATTAGTCGAATACTCTTGAAAGAGTATTATATTTCAAGGCACACTCCATAGCTTTTTATCCCTTACAGAAAAACCACATCTTGCAATAAGCGATACACATAAGTGAATGATTCTATTTTATAATAATCACTTCTGATTATTCCTAAAGAGACCAAAAATATTTAACTCATTTTGAAGGAAGTCCTCAAATTTATAAATTAAATATCACAATAGAAATTAGTCATCTTGAATATTGCATATCAACTTTATAGTACTTCGGGTAAATAAGAAGGAAAGCTCAAGCATAATGATTACTACTGTCAACTTCACAACATTCAAAGAAAAAAAATATATTATTACTTTCATAAGCATTATTATCTGATAAACACTGAGATACTAATGAATTGCATAAATTCATGCATACCACAAGTACACTCCATTATTTGCATTGGAATCAAACCATGTTATAACATAGTTTGCCAAAAAATCAAAGAGAGCATAAAACACTGTTTACCCTTGTTCTCCTATGAGTGGACTCTGAAGAGTAATCAGCAATACCTGTTTCAAAGTGAGAACACATCATCATATGTTTTATACAACAATGTACAACCATGTCAAGATGACGTTTGTGCAGGCTTACAAAAAGAGACAATGCCAATATAAGAAAAGCATACATGGATTCTTTGAGGAAATTAACAATTAAATATAGCCAGTTACAAAACCCATGGAAGCGACGGAAGCTATAAGGAAATTTCTAAGAATGAATATCAATGTACCAATCTTCAATTTTTTTTCATCTAGGAAGTTCAGACTGGGGAAGCAACGGGCCAATGAGTGACAAAAAAGAACATACAACTATTCAAACTTCTCCTGAGCAGATAAAAGACTTTAATTACCAAAATAATGTGCATCTCTAATTTTGTTTGACTGAAAAGCATAGGATTGCTATGAATATTAGCAACAGACAGTATCATATGCAAAATTACAAAACAGAAATCAACAAAATAAGACTAGTACTCTACAAAAATAACAGGAAAAACATTATGGGACATTCTTTTTGGGGAGAGTGGAATCACACATCTTTACATTTGGTGAATGTAATGTCCCCTTCCTAAGAATAGAAATTAATAATAAGTAATAAAAATAAACTGATGAACAAATAAATAATAATAAATTATGGTATAATATTATACCTATTATTTAAATAATATAATAATATAATATATTATATATTAGTAATATTGAAATATAAAATAAATAAATATTAACAATATATACTGTTTATCAAATATCATATTATCATACATTTGAAATATGTATTAATAAAACTTAACAAAAAGTACCTATTGCTACGATAATATCGATGGCGCAAGTGTTGACGTAAGAACGACACCAAAGACACCAATCTACTTTATTTTGGTGGAATAGTTACAGAAACCTAAAGTTTTTTCCACTTATCCCAAACGAGGATCCAATAATCTAAACAAACAGTAAGGCGCAAAGTCTCTTACTGAATATTCACTAATTTTAAAAGTACTTATAAATGAAGCGCAAAGTCTTTCAGCTCTAAGTATTTGCAGCCACTATCAATTATAGCAAGTCTCCTTTTTACAGCACAAAGTCTTCAAAAGCTTGAATTGAACACTCAAGAGATTTATGTAAAACAAACTATTAGCTGAATCAAAGATAGATTAATCAATGCAACGTAAGAATACACAAATCAACCTCAAGCTCCACAACACAAAGTTTGACAACCCTTGCTTATTTTATTCACATCAGATATTTTGCATCAAGAAACACAAAGTTTTCAAGTCACAAAGAATTTCAGCATAGCCTTCTTGCATAAAACAAAAGATAATATTTATAAAGAAGTCAGTCCTTTATATAGGTGAGGAGTGGAGAAAAATAAGGAGAAAGAAAAGGAAACCCTTAACCACTTTTGACTTATTCAAAATCCTACTTTGACATATTTAAGATTACAAGACCTAATGCACTTGCAATCTGATTACATGCAGCTATTGTACAGGTGAAAGTTCCCTTGTAATTACAACTTGCCTTCATCTTACATGTAATCTGTCAATAAAACTACACCTATCCAGAAAGCATAGAAAATGACTAAGTGTCCCTGACACTAATGAATTGTCTTCATATAGCATTAAGAAAGGCCTCAATATTGAGAAGAGACTCGTGTACAACTGCGGGATCAAGTGCACCCATGTGTTGTGCAATAATAGACACTTCGAGAATTGTGTTTGCTCTATGGAAAGGTCCTTGTTGTACCCACCAATGTTGTCTTGAAGACGATTCAGTAAAACTTTATAGCTTGTCAATTTATCAATGGAGCTGAAATCAAAGTTATTCGCCTCAAGCTCTAGGCGAATTACCTTCACAAACTCTATCATAACAATATCCTCTACAATCAGTTCGTCATTTTCAGCTACAACCATACATGGTAGCTCCTTAAAACCACTGCTAACCATGCATTCTTGCTCCCTACATAAGTCTACAACTGCTTGCACTTCTACCACTGGCCCCTAAATAACTTATTGCTTGTTGACCATTAATTTTAAATACTCGAAGTACATCTCCTAAGAGGAAATAACTTCATACTCACGTAATGAATCTAGATCAACATCAGGCATCCAAGTCCTCATCCAAAACCTTCAGCTGTTGGTTGAAAGATGTAAGGAGCTTGTTTGACTTAGTGACAGTCTCCCTGATAAGTCTCAGTACTCTAAATGCATCCATGACCACCTAATCACCTTGTGGCTCTAACCGGTTGCCCCAGTCATCTATTGTCTTGGCCTTGCACCCAACCTACTTCGCATAGCAAATTGACTCTTCTAGAAGAGAAGAGATGGGATCAACTAACTGTGAAGAATTGGTCATCCTTTGAATTGCATGTAGGTGGGCATTTTCCTCCTTAAGTTGATTCTTTTTATCCCACAGCTGATCATTCTTTCTAGAGAGAGATGCTACTGCATCATGTGCATCCTGTTGACAACCGAGCCGCGTCTGCTTTCCAAATTCAATTTTTGTAAACTTGTAATCGGAGGACTGAAGTTCTTTTGACAGTTTGTCAATTAAAGGCTCAGCAATCTCAATACACTTGACCTCATTTTGATCAACTATGATCCTCGAAACCGTCTTTGCCTTTTTGCTCTTAAGATATTTTGCCTTGTTGAGCTATTTAAAATTAAATTCTTCTGGAGGAGCCTCTTGCTTCTTCCTCTTCTGGGTAATGGAGCCAAGCCGCAAAGGTAAAGTGAAAGAAGAAATCAGGGATGTGGAAGTAGTAGCCACAGTAGATACTATATATGACTGCACAACTGTCGAGACTATGGATGACATCTCAATTTGAACAGCCACTAGTGCGGAATAACTCTGTGAAGCCTCGGCCATGAAATGTTCAAATTCTGCAATAGAAGTATTGAGGAGCGTCATAGACATATCTGACATATTGGGAAAAGAAGAATATGCATCAAATACAATCGCCAAACTGCCAAAATGATCTTCTGAAGTGAATGTCAGAACAGCTGAAGAAATGGGTATCGCAGATGTGTCTACTGGAAGGTCCACGGTAGAAACATACACTATGGAAAAAGATTCCACATCTGTATCAAGTGGAGACATAAGAGCCTCATCAAACACTAGTGTAGATTCTGATACTACAAGTGTTGCTTCCGCATTCTTAGGATGAGATACCTTAGGTGTGACGTCATCTTGCAGCTCATCCTCACTATCTGTCAAGTAAATCCTCTCAGGTTCTACTACCTTCTTTTCTGCTGCAACAACTATCTCAGGCATTTTGATTGTGGCTTTGCCCCCCTTAATAGTGGGCTTTGGAATCCCTTTGACCTCTAATGTCGAAGAATCATCCATTCCTTTCCCTCTGATTTATGACTTTAGTTCGATTGTAATGTCCCCTGTCAGATTTCTTTGTAATATTAGGACAATGTTCTTATCACTTCTATTTGCAAGAGACTTCTTCCTCTTAAGACCCTTACTAACAACAGTTATCTCGATACTATGCACAATTGATCGGTCTACAATACTTGTATAAACCTTTACTTATGGGTAGGATATGTATATGGATTGTAATTATAATGAATTACTGATATAAGACAGATTTCAAATATATTGGTATGTATCGAATATACTAAAATTGCATGGGGTTTCTGGTCTACAAGAAGGATTTGTTTATATCTTATTCTATCTCTATTGTGATATGGGAGCGATATTTATATCTGCATTATATAATCCTTATTTATATGTTGACGGATTAAATGTCCATATGGTGATGCACAAATATATGTTAGCTAATTTCCTGAAAGCTAACCTGATCATCTAGTTATCGATTTCTTATTGGTATGGAAAAGTAATAATACGAGATGTTCTTCCTTGTTGACTATGGTTTCGTCCTTGACTGCTGACCTAGTATACTTATCTCTATATATTCCTTGCTGACTGTATTGGTTGTCTCTGCTAACTATTTTATTTATCTTTGCTACTGTATATTTATTTATCGCTACAGTCTGATTTGTATTTTAATGCTGATAGGATTGTATATTTATCTTTGAATGCATGTTAAAAGTCTGATTCGATGATTGTATTAGATGGATACTGAATAGCTGGTTGATTGAATGAATCGAATCCCATATGTTTCTTGCTTGTCTAACGGTTCTATTCAGATTTTCTTAGACTGAATACTCTTCTTACTCTTCTGAATATTTTAAAAATTATTGTATGCCTTTATCGAGTTTTGCAGAACAAATCTGGTGTATCCGCCCTCTTTTTTTTCCTTTTTCTTCCTGAACGGTTTTGGTCTTCTCCTTATACTTCGCTAGTTTGAGTGGTCACACCCCTTGACTACGTACGGATTTATAGTTTCTTAATTGCATCTAACATCTGACGATCTATTAATCATTTCCCTCACGATAATCTTAATCCCTGATGACTACCATGTTAATATTTCAGATTTTGAAAGGAAATTTCAATCTATAGATGATCTTTCAAAACTAAGATTTAGGCCCTATCCAAAATATAGATAATAAAAGGAATAGATAATACCCGGTTTTGCTGTAGAATCTCCTTGGTGATGCCTTCAAGTTGATATAATTCAACCTTTAATGTCTGCTCCAAATCTGCTATGTTTCGCTCCTCAAGTCTGCTATATTTCGCTCCTCAAGTCTGCTATATGTCACTCCTCAAGACTGCAGACTTAGTACTAAATGCTACTGCTATGGATCAGATTTATGGATCTGCTTGACTTCTGTTATGGTGTGAATCAGGTAGGCATGTTATGTTTTCGATGCTTTCCTTGATTCACAACATAACCCTTTATTTATATGCAATGAAAAGGTATGACTCTCCACAAGATAAGGAAGCCGACTTGCATATGCAAGTCGGCATTTAATAGATAGCAGGTCGCCTCCTCATTAAATACAAAACAAGTCGTCCCTCCTTGTAAATTATAATATTCACCTTACCAAGTAAGTCGTCCCTCTTGCAAATTATAATATTCACCTTACCAAGTAAGTCGTCCCTCTTGCAAATTTAGTGAGCAAGTCACCACACTCCATAGCAGATATAGTATTCAAATAAAGTAGTCCTTTTAGGACAATATAATAATATTTCTTCAATCATTATGAGATGTATTTACTTATTGTTTATATCAGCATATTGATCTTTCCGAAAAGGCCACAAATACTAACATACCATTTATCTCTCGTCTTTCTCGATATTTAAAACGATGTCATTCTTAATGGTCAACATACTTGTCGCTTATTATATTCGTAATTGTTGTTATCATTTCTTGTTATTATATCGTTTTATCTCCATTTGTTTAACTCTATGTATGGGTGGTAGAAGTCAATACCTTTCCTAACCCATTCAAAATCACCGTTCCTCCATGATCGATAGCCTTACTGTTTGGGAGACTCATAGTTGTCGTCTCACCCGTGACATGGATCCTTAGTTATTTTTTTATCCCAATCGGTCTTTCAAAATAGCCGATATGATTCTTAATCTTGTGAGGGATAATATTATATATTAATTTCTTTATAGGTTCAATTAAATCAATATGGTTATAATTATTGTTACATTTACAGATCAGATTTTAATTTTAGTTCTATTTCCTAGATATATAATGTAATGTTTTTCACTTGGGATAATATGATATATATCTCTGCTGCAACTTGTAATAATACTTGTTGATTTTCTGTACTTTCCAAGTTACACATTCAATGAGTATATATATAGTGGAAAGGGACATGTATTCCGAAGAGATGTATCTCTACATGAACTATGTTCATGTCTATACATAATGTCTCTTGATAACTATTAATACATAACATTGACTAATTCGATCATGATCGAATAACATCTTTATACTAATTGTGTACGGTCATCACAATCATTAGTAATATGTGCAATGATCATAACTTAGTAAAACCGATACTCATACAGTATAAGAAGGTTTGACCGATATACATTGGTATTAATACATGTTTAAATGGAACCAATAATAATTGGTAATTATATCAGTAATAATATGAATCTAGTATATGGGAAAGATTAAAAATGTTAATAATAGCAATAATTATATATATATATATATATATATATATATATATATATATTTCTCATATAATGTATAAACATATTAATATCATATTATTATTAAATAATGTAAATATTTAAATCCTCAAAATATTAAATATATATATATATATACAATTATATATATATATAGTTACATTATTAACTTAATCAATTGTGATTGATCCGACTGAAGCTACAATTCGTCAACACTCCCTCTTAGCTAGGGAGGATAAATAGATCAATCCAACAAATTTCAATTCGCAAAAGATCCATTATTTTAAGAGAGAAAATATCACCTCATCCTGATATCAAGAGATATGGTTTGACCAAGAATATCAAGTCTCATAACTCAAAAATTTCATAGTTGATGTATCCTTAATGCAAGGTATTATCATCTATTGCGATCTGTTTCAGCCATCACACAATGTCTATCACAATAGAAGGTCAAGTTATTGTAAGATCGACACCTTTCAATAACTCTTGCAAATACAAGTGATAATCATTTGGAAGTCGCCATTTCCTTATGATGTACATAGAGTCCAATAAATAAATGTTTTCATTAGTACAATAATCAATTATTACAATCATATCAACTTTACCTCAGAAGTATTTCACCTTCATCAGTGAACTCCCTCTCAATTGAAGTTCCTTTTAGAACACAAATTTCTCTGAATCCAAGTTTGAATTTCTGCCTTCAGCAAGGGAAGCTTGATGCTTGAGTCTGTCAGGGCATTTTGTTGCAATGTGCCCATAGTTGTCGCATCTGTAACATTGCACTTTAGACATGTTATGATTGATTCTGTCAGGACATTTTGTTGTACTGTGTCCATACTTGTCGCATCTATAACATTGTATTGTAGAAATGTCTATGTTTCTTGAACGACTGTTTACCATTTGGGTACTTGCTCTTTTTCCTTTTCAATTTAGCAGTGAGAATCTGAATATCTTCATTAGTGGTTTCCACATTGATTCCTCTAGATATTAGATTACACTCTTCTTGAATGCAGTCAGTTTTTAGTCAATCAAATTTGGGAAGTTTGGAGCGAGCACTTATTCCTTGTCTGAAGTTTTCCCAAGACCTAGGGAGTCCATTTAAAGTCACCATGCTTAACTCTTTACTGTCATAGATGTGACCAATTGTTGACAATTGGTTTCTTAATTCTGTTACCCTCATAAAATATGAGGTGATAGTCTCTCCCTTTCTCATTTTAATATTAGAGAGTTGATTTTTAAGAGTAAGAATCCTGCTAGTGTTATTGATCTCATACGTGTTTTCTAGGGTTTTGAACATTTCATATGCAGAGTCTAATTTTGTTATAATAGGTAGTAGATGATCTTTCACTTCATCTACTAATAATTCCATTGCTCTGGTATTGTCCTTTTCCCATTTGCTCTTCTCGTCATTCTCGATAGATTTAGGAGGATTTTCAACGATAGTCTTTAACTCATTCTTTCTTAGTATAAGCATTATTCGTAGTTTCCAAGATACAAATTTTGAAGCACCTTCAAGTCTGTCTTCGAGTCTGATTCCGTTCACCATTTTGTGAATACAAGTTTTCCAAAAGAATACAAATTTATAAAGAATTATGATCTGATCTTCCTTCAATTTAATCGGATTTTCCTTCAAGCGGTTAGACTTATAATGAAGGAACCTTGCTCTGATACCATGCTATATTTACAGATAAGATTTTAATTTTAGTTCTATTTCCTAGATATATAATGTTATGTTTTTCACTCGGGATAATATGATATATATCTCTGTTGCAACTTGTAATAATACTTGTAGATTTTCTGTACTTTCCAAGTTACACATTCAATGAGCATATATATAATGTAAAGGGACATGTATTCCGAAGAGATGTATCTCTACATGAACTATGTTCATGACTATACGTAATGTCTCTTGATAACTATTAATATATAACATTGACTAATTCGATCATGATCAAATAACATCTTAATAACAATGATACAAGGGTTGGCACATATATAATCAGCGACGGTATTTATACCAACTGTGTACGTTGGCAATGGTCGACGGCAGTTATAAACACAGTCACCAATGACTGTGTTCATCATAGTCGATAACATTATCGGTTGTGATAAACACAGTCACTAATGACTATGTTCATCACAGTCATTAGTAAAATGTGCAATGATCATAACTTAGTATAACCGATACTCATGTGGTATAAGAAGGTTTTTGACCAATATAAATCGGTATTAATACATGTTTAAATGGAACCGATAATAATCAGTAATTATATCAATAATAATATGAATCTAGTATATGGAAAAGATTAAATATGTTAATAATAGCAATAATTTTATATATATATATATATATATATATATATATATATATATTTCTCAGATAATGTATTAACATATTAATATCATATTATTATTAAATAATGTAAATACTTAAATCCTCAAAATATTATAAATATATATATATATATATATACAATTATATATATAAAGTTACATTATTAACTTAATCAATTGTGATTGATCTGACTGAAGCTACAATTCGTCAACAATTATAATTATATATACATTTATTATTATAATTATATATTTATTTATATTATTTATTTATTAGTTTTATTATTTTATTTTATTTATATATACATTTATAATTATAACTATTATAATTATAATTATATATTTATTAATATTATTTATTGGTTTTATTATTTTATTTTATTTAATCAATATAATTATAATTACATATTTATGTATTTATTTATTTAATTATTTAATCTTATATTTTGATTCTTGTCATTAGATTATGTTCTAGAAAGGGGACATTACATCAATTGCACCAGCATGATCAAAGTCTTTCCCTAGCTTAATTTTGATACATCTTAGGCCTCTTTTCTTTTGCCATATGTTTGTGTTGGCTAAGATAGGCTAAAATCTATCCCACATATATGTACTTTCCTTCAATGACCAGGAAGGTAGCAAAATAGGCAAGCTCTCAACATGATGCTTACGATAATCGGGATCTAGGATGTCACCATCATCCTCAACACCATTAGGAATTTGAGCTAGGTTGAAATCTACAATCTGCTTCAAAGTCGGTCTATAGTAGTCCATTTTTTTATCTCAATCTCAGTGCGCATATCATGATGAACATGCATACAACTTTTCTTTGTCTTATTATTCATGCCCCAATAGTCAAAATAACTCCTAGACATGAATGAACTTCTTGAGGGTGATTTCTTGAAGTTCTGCCTCCATGCATTTAGCCTTAGGAACGGTAGTCAAGGCGTATCCTCCAATTCAAAGTGGGTTCTATGAAGAAATCCCCACCCCAGGCCTGTGTAGAGTAGACATGAGTTGTCTTGCAAGTTCCATCAAAATGATCCTATTAGTGGGGTAGCACGGAAGTGTGTATGGCTCTCCCCGAAAATAGCCAACCCTCATGTAAGTGAAAGTAGGGAACTGAAGGAACAAGAAGCCATATTCATTCACTTTGCGCCAACCTTCATCTGACACCAGTTTCTTTGGAAGATTTTTATCAAAAAGACACATGAAATACCCAAAAAAGGCAGCATGCATTCTTCTATAGCATACTTAGCTTGACATGAATGTAAGTTGTTCATAATAGTCCCAAACTAGCACCAAGGATCTATCACCTTTAGTTGAGAGGCCAAAAAAAGATCCTAAGGAAGTTGCAATATAAACTAGGTACAAAATCATGTAAAAAGTGAGGGTATTAGAGACTTGAGATAGCTGCTCACAAAGTGTATTGTTGATCAAATCACCTCAAAAGATCTTCTGCTTAGTCCTCACGATCAAAGATATAATTTTCTACATCCATGGTTCACAAGCATTGGATTCCTTAAGGCCCCCAATCTTGCTAAGTAAGGTGATCAAGTCATTGATCTCCTCATGGAAATATGACTTGTGAATGGACTTGGGTCATCTTGTCAAAGAAGGCCTTTTATTCACTAACAAGTTTTCATTAATGTATTTTATGCAATCATGCTTCCCCTCATTCCATCTCTTCAAGGCTTTTTCTTTTGTCATATCAATGCAGACTAGAATAGGTGGGACTTTGAAAACTCTATCAATCGTCTCAGGATCCAAACTAAAAATAGTGTTCCAATCACCATTGTTGATGGTCCTAGACTCGGGATCAAAATGTTGTGCACATTCCATCACGAACTCGGGTTCTAGAGCAGCCATTGGAAGTGTGGAAACCAAGAGAATATGACTCTGAATGATAGGAACCATCTCTTCCTTTGTAGAAGTTTCCACTCTTAAGAGAAATTCATCCTTGTCTATGTTGTCCGTATATTTTGTATGTACGGGTGTTGTGTAATAAACTTATGTTAATCTCGGCAGTTAGTACCGAGAGTGTGAACCGTTACGACGTGACGTTTCGGTGGTGTCTCTTCGGAGCTTATATGTACACATTGCTCTGAGTGTGAATGACATGATTTGGTTTTCTGAGTACTTTATGTTTACCGAATTGCAATACTTTCTTGTGTTCATGTTTATCAGTTAATGTGTGTTTATGCAACTATTCTTGTTGACCCAAGAGGGAAAACATCTGGCGCCGTTGCCTAGACATACCCGGATGGCGAGTAGGCATAATGGGCTTACCCGTTAGTGCGATAAATCCAGAAGCCGAGGAAGCCCATACTGAGTTGTACGACGGAGAGGATAATCTGGCACGTGACTTCCGAATTTTGTTTCAAGTAGCTCTTGAAACTCACGTCCGAAGGGAGGCAACGAACGGAGACGTCCCTGCAGGCGTAGTGTGGGACGCGATTGGGGCGAACCCTGCAGGGAATCGGTTGTTGAACCAACTTCCACGGTTGTTGGCACAAGCAGCACTCGCACGACGTATTCGGCAAGAGGAAATTGACCGTGAGGACCGCCGCCAGGAGATCCTCCGTGCATTCCACGCCCGAGAGCATCTTCGTCGCCGTCGGGAGGAAGGAAATGACAAACAGTAAAGTTGTTGAAGTTTGAAACGAAGGGGAACGGAACACAAAAATTCCATTGTAGTTCAATTGAGAATGTTGTAAAGCAACATGAATTAATAAAAAATAAGTGTTCTTTTTGATTGAGCAATGTGTATAGTTTGTCTTGATGCCCAATAATTTAAATAAAGATCGAAATAAGAAAGTGATAGATGACGAAGGGGAAGCCGCACAGAAGGCTTTGATATCCGCGCAGCAATGTGAACGTCGGTGTAGGCTCAGGCAACTTGCCAAAGACCAGCTTGCCGGAGGGTTGTCCGAAGGGGACCTCGGAAGTGGTACGGAAGGTGCAGAAGCCGAAGAAGAGTTCACTTCTCCGAAACGGAGAGTGCGGAGTCGGGAAGAGTTACTTGAGGAGACACGGGCGAGAAGAGCCTTTCTCCAAGAGGAGAGAGTACGGTTTGAGGTGGGTCTCCGTACACCAAGCGCGGAGAACCAAACCGACGGAGAGGGTGATACTGCAGAGGGTGGCACGAGCACACCAGCAGACCCTCCGTTGGAACCGAGAACCCCACACGGTACGGTGCGAGGAGAAGGGCAAGTACCACCTGCCCAGCAACTACCGCAAGGACAAGTACCACAAGTCCAGACTACCCACAGCACTCAGGGAGGTGTGGGCACGAGTGGTATCGGTGCACCGCCTCCACCGCGGCCAACCATGGCGGTGAATAAGCAGAAGTTACCGAAATTTACGGGGCAATCCAAGGAGGATCCAGTTCGGCACTGTCGAAAATCTGAAACGATATGGACTACACACGGTGTAACTGACGAGAACGAATGGATCCGTCAGTTCCCTGCAACACTGCGGGAGGGTGCCATTGATTGGTACTCGGACGTTGACAAGACAAGGCTCACAACATGGGACGATGTCAAAAAGGCCTTCCAGACAGAGTTCCAATTGTTACGAGATGATAATGAAATATTGGCGGAGATCTACAACACGAAGCAAGCCAAGAATGAGTTTGTCCGTGCGTACAGCCGACGACTCAAAGAACTCTTTGGAAAAATGGAGTCGGCCCCAGCGGATGAATTGAAAAAGAGATGGTTCGTGGAGGGACTCAAAACATGCCTCCGAAAGAAAATGAAGATAGTACCGCCTACTTCGTATAGTAATGCATATAACCGAGCAATGGATCTCGAGAGCGAATGTAAGACCTCGAAGAAGACAAGGTCATCTTCTGATAATGATTCAGAGACGGAAAGTAGTGAGGACGGGTCGAGCAAGAAAGTGCTCGCATTGCAAAAAGACCTTGAGAGGATGATGCGAGAACTTAAAGCCGCCAAAGGAAGTACTAGCAAAGCCGAAGAAGATACAGTGTGGTGTACGGACTGCAAGGAGGCAGGCCACACAAAAGGGTCTTGTCCGAAAAAAGCTTTTTGTGATATCTGCCAAATCGCAGGACATCCCCTTAAAGAATGTCCCTATAACTTGAGGGCAAGAGGCCAACAAGTACTCTATGCACAGGAGCAACCTTCCACGTCTGGTACGGGTGGACAACAGAATGCTGCATCATCTGGCAGATATAAAAATAACCGCCGGGGAGGCCGAGGCAACAATGAGAATAAGCCCCGGATCCAATATGATGCCAAGGGAAGACCCATGATACAATGTCGGAGTTGTAATCAGTGGGGTCACAATGCTCGTGATTGTCAGACGGAGCCCGCGACTCCGCAGAAGTTGTGTCGGTGGTGCAGACCGAGCGACCATGAGGACGCTAATTGTCCGAAGCCCGGCTGTAACATCCTGGAGTTGGAATGTAGAGGTACTGAGAAGGTTCTGACAGTCACCCGTGCCCAAGCCAAAAAGGCCACGCACCCACACCCTCTGACGGAGAAACAGAGGGTACTGCAAGCGAGGGCCGAGATCGAAAAAGAGATACAGGACCGAAAGGAACCTGCCGACGCCGGCACTTCTCACCGAGAATTGGCGGAGCAAAGTATACTACGGCAGATACTGCAAATGGAAATACCTGTGAAGGTCAAGGACCTGTTGGAGACCATGCCACACCTAAAAACAGCTCTATTCCTAGGGCCTAACACGCCACCTACGACGGTGGAACGAATGGAGATCCCAGGCGGCTGTGCAGCCGACCCGATGACGTTGTCAATAAACCATGGACGGAACCCGGCAGTAGTAGAAATGGGTATCCTGGGTAAAATCCTCACAAACACCATCACTGACGGAGGGTCGGGCGTCAATGTCCTTCCGGAGGAAACTTGGAAGAGTTTGGGGAAACCGACGCTGTGGCCACCAACTTTCAATCTGTTAGGGGCCGACCAACACGGTATTAAACCACTCGGTATGCTGATGGCACAGCAGGTGACTATCGGAACCCAGCCTTTCACCTTAGACTTCGTCGTAATCCCTCTCAAGCAAAAGGGGTTGACGCTATATTGGGTAGAGGGTGGTTGGTGACAGCCCGAGCCAATCACAACTGGAAGAAGAACACCCTCGCATTCGACAAAGGGGGGAGGAAATTTGTGGTAGACCTCGCCACACAAATGGTTGGAGAGGAAATGGCGTCCGACTCAGACTCCGATGGTGGCGGGATGGACGGAGAGGAAGAAACTATGGAACCGAACGATGAAGGGGTACTTGAGATAGAAGGAGATACGGATTCACTAGATGGTCTCTTTCACTGGCAAATGCGTGACTACGAGGTATTTCAGCCATCGTGCAATATACTGGAGATCGGGAATGAGTTCCCTACGGAAGAAAACACGAACGAGTTCCCTCTGGAGTACACAGAATATACAGAGGGGGAAGCCCTGATGAGAGTAAGTCCGGCCCACGTGTTCTCGGAGGGAGAACCTATCCAATACAAAGAGGCAAAACTGGAAACAATAAATCTCGGGGACGACCAGAATCCCAAGACTATCCTGGTGGGAGATGACTGGGATCCTGTGTTAAAAACGGCAGCTTTCAAAATATTCACAGAGTATAAGGATGTGTTTGCCTGGAATTATAAAGACCTGAAGGGCGTACCTCCGGAGCTCTGCGTGCACCGCATCCCTTTGGTTCCTGGAGCCCAACCTGTGCGGAAGAGACCGTACAGGATGAACAAAAACTATGCTGCAAGGGTGGAGACCGAGATTGCACGGATGCTGGACGCGGGGATAATTTTCCGAGTAGACAGAAGTGAGTGGGTGTCACCAATCGTGATATCTCAGAAGAAAGAGGCTAACCAAATCCGCATCTGCGTAGACTTTAGGTGTCTCAATGCGGTGACCATTAAGGATCCCTTCCCGATACCCTTTACAGACAGCATACTCGAGGAGGTGGCAGGCCATGAGATCTATTCCTTCATGAACGGGTTTTCAGGATATAACCAGATATACATTGCAGAGGAGGACAAGCTAAAAACCACCTTTGTAGTGGAAGATGGTGTGTACGCCTACAACCGGATGCCCTTCGGCCTGTGTAATGCACTTGCAACTTTTCAGAGAATCATCTTGCACATCTTTGACAAGATGTCGAGAGGGAATTTTAAAGCATTTCTGGATGACTGGTCCATTTTCAGTAGCCAAGACAAACACGTTGTAGCACTCGGAGAGTGCATGGAGCGGTGCCGGAAGGCACGTCTGGCACTCAACCCGAAGAAGTGTCGTTTCATGTAACCGCAGGGGAAGCTGCTCGGACACATCGTTTGTAAGGAAGGGTTGAAGACGGACCCCGACAATGTCCGGGTGATAATTGAAATGGAGGCTCCCAGTGACGTAACCGGTGTCAAGTCATTCTTGGGCCATATCGGGTACTACCGACGGTTCATAAAGAATTTTTCCCGGATTTCATACCCGATGGATAAACTTATGAAGAAAGGGGAGCCGTTCCTCTGGGCGAGCCCGTACTACCCTCGAGCGAATGGTCAGGCAGAGGCGACTAATAAGATCCTGATTGGAGTCATTTACAAATCCTGCGGCGTTGAGGGCGAGGATTGGGAAGAAAGGCTACCCTCGGTACTATGGGCCTATCGAACATCTTACAAGGTGACCATCGGGCAGACACCGTTCCAACTCATGTACGAACAGGAGGCCGTGGTACCGGTAAAATTCATGGTTACTAGCCTGCGGATTGCAATTGAGAATAAATTGGGAGATATGGAGAGTCTGAGGGAACGACTCTATCTCTTAAATAAGTCCGACGAAAAACGGGTTTTGGCACAATGGGCCACTGAAGCGACGCAACAACGGAGGAAGGTCTGGCACGATAAGCATTTCTGACGAATGCAATTTACACCGGGCCAATTGGTTCTAAAATACAATGGCCGAAATGAAATCAAGCCTGGAAAGTTCAAAGTGAAATGGATAGGCCCTTACAAGGTTCGGAAAGTGGCCGCAAATGGGTCCGTAAAGCTGTGGACCCTCGACGGACGGGAAATTCCGGACGCTGTGAACGGCTCGAAATTGAAGGTGTATCACGAACGGCCAATGACATCACTGCGAGGACCAAGTAATTAGAAAAAAAAATTAAAAAAATAAAAAAATAAAAATAAAAAAAAAAATTATAAATTAAAAAAAAAAAAGGAAAAAAGAAAAAGAAAAAGAAAAAGAGAAAAATAAAAATAAAAATAAAAAAAGCAATATCGTACGGCACCGTACGGATCTATAAAGCCCCGTACGGCACCGTACAATAAAAAGGGCACGGCGGCAGGGAAGTACGGTACCGTACTGAAGCATTATTGTGGTCGATACATTTACAAGTATTGTACGGCACCGTACGGAAAACTGACGACATACAAGCTGAAACAAAAGAAATAAAGGTGTTGTACGGAACAGTACAAGGCGAGGACTGCAAGCAAAGCACCGCACGGTCGATCAGTATACGGATTGTACTGGCCGTACCGCATCCAGACGCAGCACGGGAAGGAGGCATAGTGTACGGTCATCAGATTGCAAAGTATGAATACCAAGTCATATGGTAGCTGACGTACAACATAAGGGCATTTGTACGGCACAGTTGGAGGAGGTCTAAGGATTCAGTACAGCATTGGGATGTGTGAAGGGAAAGCATGAAGGAAGAAATTCATATGGTATAAAAAAAAAAAACGACGACAAAACAAAGCAGCTCATATTGAAGAACGAATGGTACCGAAGGGAAGGGTATGAGCAGGAAGTAAGGGAAACATAAGCGGTTTGCGGAAAAGAGCATGGGAGCAGACGAAATTCACAAAAAAAGGGTGTTTCATAGACTTTGAAGGTTCTAAATTGGCCTTGGCGGCGGGGGCGCTGCCCCTCGACCCCGCTGGGGGCGTTGCCCCCTAGACCCCCAGTCGGTTTAGTTATCAACCCTGGGAGAGTGTGACCAGTTCATGAGACCCGGAGCTGCTACATATTTGCATTGTCTGAAGGAAGTTGATTTGTACTGTAAGAGGAGGAATTTAAAAAAAACAAAAACGGATAAGACCGTTATTGTTGGACACTGCACAGTAGTATGGGATCACGACAGCATAGTACTTGGAGACAGAAATTACAGGTTTCAAAACCAGCCAGTAGCAGCAGAGGACCGAGGGTTTCACAGTCTAGAGTCCGCATTGCTGGTAGCATGGATACTGCCAGAAAGCACCGTCCACACGTACAGCAGCCACAAGCACAAAAGGAAGAGATTACTTGGAAGACTGTGACATTCGAGGGTTTGAGTGGAGTGGAGTGCCGAACATGGTGGGATAACACTCCAAACGCACATTTTTTGAAGGGACAGCTTCGAAGAGCAGGAGTACACTGGGCAATTCAGATGCCTTTGCCCTCTATTAGAGAGTACGAGGGACCTCTCCGAGGCATGATTGATACATTCGATCGGGATAGCCGGCGTAGCACTCTGAAGTATTGTGGCATTGAGATACAGATTTCATTTTCTGCCCAGGAGATATCGAGGGTTTTTGGCATACCTGGCATGCACGGGAAGAAAATAGATTTAAAGCCCAGGAAACTGTCCCGCGAAGAAAAGGAAAAGTACATTAAGCTGGTTTCCAGAAACCTGTCTCAGAGTGAGTTGGAGTCATTGGCTGGCGCTTCTTCAAAGAATCGGGGAATCAAGAAATCATTTGTGGCTCCCGGAGAGTGGCGGTGTTTGATGGACATCGTGAAGAGCAGGTTGACCGGGGCTAGTAGGGCCTCCGACATTGCCCTTACACATCTCATTTTCATGAACGGGATCCGTAATGGTACGGTGTACGATTGGGCTTCAGTTATGGCGGAGAGGCTGTATGAGTTCATGACTCTACAGCATCGGACATTTTACATGCCCCATATTGCCATTGGGTTGTTCCTGAATGCTGCCCGAGAGCAGATTCTAGCAGAGAAGCTGAGGCCACAGCCAGTTGATATTGCTACGGGAGAGCCTCTTATCTTTCATTGGCGTCACTTGGATGCTGGCGGAGTATAGACAGGGTCAAAGAGGAAGTGCCAAGTCCTCTCAGAGTCGGAAGGGGAGAATGTGGACAGTGGCCGAGAGGAGTCGAGTGAAGACTTGGAGGAGGAAGGCAGCGAGAGTGTTGCAGTGGGAGACTCTGACACTCTCGATACAGAGGTACCATCTGAAAGTGCTTTTGCTCCAACTCCACCGTCTGAGAGTGCACCACCTCTTGTACTATTCACGCCACCAGTACCCTCGGCGACTGTTGCAGCGGGGACCTCTGTACCGTTCGGTACCACATTGGAGGCTGTACCCATGCCACGGTTCGGAGAGCTCCGGCCCCCTGTTGTGCTACACCCGGCGGGTCAGGCTTCCGAGCCACCTACAGCTCAGCCAACCGACCCAGGACAGACTAGCAAAGATGGTGTTGGAGGTTTAGAGCAGGAGCAGACAGCCGCGAGAGCAGGTTACATTGGATGTTGTTGGTACTGAGGCCATTGTGCGAGTTGGGCCAGGGGTATTGGAGGAGCCGGCTCGAGCGTTGCCGACGGGGGATGAGGACTCTTCAGTGCTGTCATGGTTGGAGCAGTTCACATTACCCCCGATAGCAGTGGCAGCTCCCATTTCACTTTCCCCTGCCAGAGTAGTGTTAGAGAGGCCTTCAGAAGTTATTGACCTGGATGCAGTGATGTCGCCACCAAGAGAAGAGCCAGTAGCCCAGGAGAGAGAGATATCCGAGAGACCAGTTCCTATGGAGGGACAGAGACCGCAAGCTGAGGCTAGTGAGGAGCCACCAGCCCTGACAAGGTCACGGAGGGCGGTGCCAGCGAAGGAGTCCGCGCAGAAAGTGTTGGAGCAGTACTTGGCGGATGTAGCCGCAGTAGCTGCTGGAGCCCAGCGGGTCATAGCCTCAGCAGAGCTTCAGGCTCAGGAGGGGGTTGCTGAGGAGTTGGAGCGCCTCTTGACCTTTGTGCGGGTTGGCTGTCCACAGGCATTTGCAGAGTGCTTTGAGGCTAGGGGATGGCCTACTCAGGAGTCTCTTACGATGTTGGAGGATTGGGCTCTTAGTGCGACGGTGGGCGAGAGCCGGATTCACGGTCTTATCCGAGAGTTAGAACAGGCCTTTCGAGAGGAGTATTTCACTCTCAGGCGGTTAGAGCATGCTTCCTCAGTACATCAGGCTACGGGATTGGCAGCAGAGGCAGCTCGGGAGGAGGCAGCTTCCCGTCTTACAGCTTTGGAGACTGCAGTGGTTCAGGAGAGGGAGTCTTCGGCGGCTGAGCAGAGTACTATGGTGTCGGAGTTGGACACTTTACGGGCTGCATTGGAGACTAAGCGTGCCGAGCGGGCTCTTCTTGAGACTCGGCTTGGTTCTGCTTTGGAGACTGTGGATGCGAAGGAGAAGGCAGTGCTCGAGGCAGCTAGCATGGTTCGGAAGGCTATGGAGCTTAAGATGAGGGCAGAACAGGCTTTACAGCTTCGGACAACTCAAGTGTACGAGTTGCGGGCTAAAGTCACTTCCGGTACAGCCACAGCCGCGCCATCACCATCAGGGACGCTTCCTACGCCCCCTCCTGAGTAGTTTGTATTAGGCTCATTTTTGTCTATGTTATATTTTGTTAAAGTCGTCGGAGCCGACTTGTTTTTTGGGGGGGATGATGTTGTCGGTATATTTTGCATGTACGGGTGTTGTGTAATAAACTTATGTTAATCTCGGCAGTTAGTACCGAGAGTGTGAACCGTTACGACGTGACGTTTCGGTGGTGTCTCTTCGGAGCTTATATGTACACATTGCTCTGAGTGTGAATGACATGATTTGGTTTTCTGAGTACTTTATGTTTACCGAATTGCAATACTTTCCTGTGTTCATGTTTATCAGTTAATGTGTGTTTATGCAACTATTCTTGTTGACCCGAGAGGGAAAACAGTCTATGTGTCCAATTTCTGCGTCCCTGACCTCATCCACATAAGACGTCCATAGGAAGGTGAGATAGAATTCAGATGCTTATCACATTGGTATTTCATTTTCTTTTGGCCTTTTGGAGAGACCGGCTCTTCTAACATAGCAGGTATACCTATGGATAAAACTGCAACATGAAAATCCCATAATGTAAGAACATCTTCATATGGTATGGATAGATCCATGAAACACTATTTGAAGCTCAAACTTCGTAGATCTGGAAGTATACGTGTACTAGATATGAACGGAGGGCCTTTGAGCAATTAGAAATGAAGAAACTTAGATGAAATCAGCTTTCTCAAACGAGAGAAAGGCTGAAAACGGGGTTTTCCAAGAGCATTGCAAGTAGATGGAAAGCAGATGTTTGACATGGAAATGAGGTGCATAAGTGTATATATACAAATGGGAAGCCTTTTCTCTTGTAAGTGGGGTTTTTAAATCTCATTACAAGTCATTTGGACAGTAGTTGCCACCTACAAACAGGTTTTTGAAATCCATTTGCAGCTTTGAAAACGAGTCAAAAAGTGCTTGGAAAACATTTGTAGGTGGGCTTTTTAGCTCCTATTACAAATAGCGGGAAAAACTTTGCTCTTTTTATGCATGACAAGTTTATGGACAGGGTTTTTAATCCCGACTGCAAATGCAAGAAAAATGCATGCTTGAAGCTTTTTCATCAAGGGGAAGATCTTGTATTGCTTGAATTTTTCTCTTTTGTGGAAAGAACTTTTGCATTTGCAACATTGGGGAAAGAATTCACGCAAAGTTTTAAAGAACTACAAATCTGAGAATGGATTAAAAGACTTGTGATTTCAAAAACAAAAACAAACATATATACAAAGCAATAAAAACAAAAAAACAACCCTAGCTTGCATCAAAAAGAACTCAAAATAAAAACCATACGTCTTCTTGAGAATCTCAAATGCAATAGAGAAGAAGTCTTCGAAATATGAAGAAAATTCACCAAACTTTATGATTTCGAATTTAGAAAATAATCTTGAACTTGCAGCTATATAGATGAAAGATATTGATCAAATCTTCTTGCCAAATCAATGCATTCTTGAGTCACTAACAATTTTTTGACAAATGGCCAATCTTGAGGGTCGAAATGCAAAAATGTAGCAATTGGAGTGACTGATTCAACCTTGCCAAAACGTGGTTTTTGCTTGAAGATGCAAGACAATGTAATGGAAGTCAAAAACGTCGCCTATAGAGGATAAACGCATTTTTGGTTGAAGGAAACAAGCTGCAAATCCATGTATTTGCCTTGGACAGGTTTCTTATTAAACGCTGCAAGTTTAAATATGAGTTCCTTCTCTTCAAAACCGTATATTTGCCCTAAACAGGCTTTAATGATAACAATGCAAGTTAAAACATGAACCTCCTTTGCAAAACGTAGTTTATAATGCCCCAGATGGGCTTTTCCAATCACAATGTAAGCCAAAACACTTAACGACGGGCTTTTTGGGTCTCGAAACAAGGCAAAGATGTTTAAAATAAGTAGAGGCGGACTTCTAAAGTGGCGATGCATATTAAACACAGCCTTTGTATCATTTAAAACATTTTAAAAGAACTCATGCTGAGCTTTTTAACACAACATGCAAGTCAAAAATATGTTAAAGAACAGAGGCAGTCTTTTACATTGTGTTCGCAAGTCTCTTTAAACACATACATGGGCTTCAAACATGTAATGCATTAAAAAAATGACACCTTTACTCAATGACGGGATTAGATATCGTTTTTGCAAGTCAAAAAAATGTTCAAGGGCAGCGACGGGCTTTCTAGCTTGACATACATGCAATGTTTTTAACAAAACTTGTCTTTAAACACATTTGGATGGGTTTTTAGACATGTAATGCGACCAAAAATCACCACTTTTCCCTTTAACAGTCAATGACAGGATTTTAAAACATCTTTACAACACATTAAACTTTAGAGAGAAAATATGCAATCAGGCTTAAAAAGGCCACCAATACATTATAAACTCATTCAAATTCACATATTCTCATGCAAATATGTAAAGATGGAGTTTTAATTCCATTTTGCAAGTAAATGACACCCAAGATGTTTATGCAATGACCAACAAAAAGCCCACTTTGCAAGATTTTAAGCAAAAAATGAAGACTTGCAGTCAGGCTTAAAAGCCCACCTGCAGTGTACTTAATTCCTCATTATCTCTTGAAATACAACTCCGATCGATGCCTAAGATAGATCGAAACGAGTGGAATTTGAAGTACAATAAACCTAGGGCAAAATCAAGACCAAAAACAAAACAATCAATCAAGAAAAATCAAACAAAGACTCGAAGGTTACGAAAAATCGAGCACTTGCAGTCACGGAAGAAAACCCCATCGTAGCAAGAAAGATCAAGAGAAACTCAACGGAAACATTCAAAAATGGCATTTGAAAGATATAAGACTTCGGACAATTCAAAGGATAACTGATTGCCTTTGTATAACATCATTAAGAACACCAAACTTAGAGAAATTTTCCAACAAATTCATGAGAAAATTGCATAGGGCTGTTCAATTTTGTGAGTTTACAATTGAGGACAACAGAAATATTTCAGATCTGGGTTGAAAACTCAGAATTTTCATTGCAACTAAGTGAGGTATATGATGGTAAAAAGGACTGTGAATGCATTTTGAAAGATTGAATTTGAATTTGATAGGATATATGATTAAATTATTTTGAATTCAAGTTGTCATTCAGCCTAGAAGCAAACGGAGATAAATTAGATTTTGAATTCAAGAAATGTTTATAATGGATATTTAGAGAGAGAGTTGCCATCATGAATTTTAATTTCCTAGCACTAACATCCTTTTGATTTGAAGCAGAAAATGAAATACAAATATTTAACGAATGGTGTTGTATTGTAGAACAAAGGTGGCAAGGAGCTAAGTGGTTCAAGTGCAAGTATAATTTCAATGTGAAGAACGACAGAGAGACTTCAATCATCATCAAATCACAAGTTGTTCATCAAGCGAGCAAGGAGCTTCCAGGAGTAACTTCAAGTCAAGATGCAAATCCAAGTTCAAATTTTAATCAAGATAGAAGTCAAAGGACAAGTTGTGCAAAGAATATGAACAAGTTAACAAGTTAAAGGAGATCATCACAAACTTGAATTTCCTTCGGAAATCCACATTCAATTAAAAGATCCAACAACATGAAGTACCTACATCACTTATACAAGTGCAAGATCAAGGTCAGGACATTAAGATTTCAAGTACAAGCAAGTTCAAAGTCATGAGGATGAGAAATTTTCAAGGTGAAGAGATTCAAAGAATGAAAGACTGCATGAAGATGAAGCAATTTGGGAATATGAGCCATCACCATCAATCCAAGGCTAGAAAATGTTGATTATCAAGAGATATTGATGAAGTTTATAAGATAAGCATACTAAGGTGGTGCCCATTCATCTTCAACCAATCAAGAAATTCCAGTTCCACGTGTCCAAGTTCATCCAATCAAATCATTACAAGTGTACATGTGGAGTCCACTTAGTGTTCCTACCTAACCAAATTTATCATTGGTCCATAAAAGCTATACAATCTTCGTATTGGCTCATAAGGTGGTGCTTTTATGTAATTGGATAAGCATTAAATGCTTGTAGCTATAGTTACATTAGGGCTATGTTGGTTTAATCTTGGCCATTGGTTCCAAATCAATTAGAGCCTTTCATTGTAATCAAGCTCCCTATATAAGGCAAGGCATTCTTATTTGTAAAGGGAGAATTAGAGAAATTGTTGCCTAAATGCTACCAAGATAATTGCATGTTCATTGTTGATTTCATGGGGTTAAACTATTTTGGAGTGTTGCATGGTTTCTTAATTCCTCAGTTAAATTTGCTTAAAGTTGAGTAGAAAGTTAAAGTAGTCGAAGTAAACTTAAAGTAGTTAGATAGTTTAATGGAAGATATTGTTGTTGTTGGCATCATGGTGATACTAATGTCCATACATTTTGGTGTTTGTTGATTGCAAACAACAATGTAAGGTTAGTCTGGGACTCATTGCAAGCACTTCACTGTAACTACTTCATGTTCATTGATTTGCATTATTTATGGTTTTGATAAGCACAATTGGTTTGAACATCATATTTGTACCATTAGAAGATTGCACCCTCATTAACATAGTTGACTTGGCAAAACTAGGACTGGTTTGGTCTCACCACAGAATCAACATTGTCTTGCATTTGTATAAGTAATCAGTTTCTAAACCCCCATTTGTTTGCACTTTATTTCAAACCATTGTTAGAATTAGTTTGGAACTCAATTGCCATATCATTCGCATTCAAGAAGTTGATAGATCCTCCATAGACTGTAAAGAGCCTAAGTTGGCTCTCTCTGAATATTCGATATTAACTTTGAATTTTATTGCAATTACAACATAATATTGCTCCAAACAATAATTATAATAATTATTTATGCTCAACTTGAACTATCAACTTTCAATTTTATTATGTCCTCCACACATTTCAAGAACTATTAAACAATTGCAAAGAAACAATCACGTATTATTTATTATCAAGGCAAGCAAATGAGCACCTGTAGATCGGAATATGTAACCCAGCTGACTTGATATTTTTAATGAAAAAACTTCCACCTACGACAATCACCTCACGTGCCTGCAGAGAATAGCACGTATAGCCTATGCTTGGACGTTGTGCCAATAAAATGAACAGCTGCCTATGTATGGAGTCAAGACGTGAACTCCAGCCTTCACGCAAGACTTAGAATGCAATTGGCAGCCAAATGGTGTTTACGGCAATCACTCCCTGTTGTCACGTCTTTGCAATGACAAGCCGCCACCCTTAATAAATCAGTCACGTCTCAATAAAATTGCAGGAGAGATGGTATGATACTGACTTGCCGCCCAAGGAAATAATACTCAGCCCATTAATGTTAAGGCACCACCTACAGTGCACCCGCATATGCTTCCAAAATCACGTGCTAAACACAGTGATATCGCTGACAAAGTTGCAATACAATTATGCAGGGAATCAATGACGTTTTTCCATAAATATGAAACGCAGCACTAAATTCACCACCAAACTTGCAATGAAAGTCGATAATCTCCTCTACACACACACCCTTCAATAATCAGAAAATCTTAAAAGCAGCGTCCAAGAAATGATCTCAGAATTCACATATTGTATCCAGAAATACAATTTCATCAGCAACAACAAATTCCAGAATTGAACCCCAGATCAAAATCGATAAACAACAGCATCGAAATTGATAATCACAAAATAATCAGCTGTAAAATTCGCCACCACAGAAGATGGCTCAAATTACGAGAAAGAGGAATCCGTCCTCGAAACCCTAGCCAGAGCTGTATTCTTCACGAACTTCAATAAAATAATGATTGCATAAAAGATGAATGAAAGTGCTTTTTCGAGTAGAATATATAGCTTTTTCGAAAAAGCACTTTTTTAATATTTTCACTTAATTGGCTTTAAAAATAATCTCACTTTAAGTTATAAAGTCATAAGTTATTAAATTAAATCAAAATAATTTAATTTAATAACACGTTTAAAATATAAGCCACTGAATGTCCGACTGCAATCAACGAACTTCTGACAGAGCACCAAGTCCAACTGCCCAGCTAGGAATAGGCACTGCTCTGCCAGAAATAGCCACTGCTAAAAATAGACTTACTATAAATAGTAAGTCTCTCAAACTGGAGATTCACTGAAACTCGATCCTAAGATATCTGACGCTCCATGCAGACACCCTGCTAATCTTGGCCATGCCCAAAATACCACTTACTAAAAATAGTAAGTCGACCAAAATGATCCGAATGAAGAGCAGACCTAATAATCTAAACCTCCAGAATGGAATCCCAACGCTGGCTCCTGAAGAGCACACGATTATACTGAGAGGGTGGGGTGAATCAGTATAATAACCTTTTTAAATTTAAATATTTTTATTCAAAGATAACTTCAATTACTCAAATAAACAATTCTGCACATGAACACAATATTTAAGTGGAAACCCAATATGGGAGAAAACCACAAAATAATTTGCTTTTATATAATATTGTTCTTTTACAATGTTTTGTAGGCACCAACCTACTAGAGGCTCCAACCTCTAAATTTATGAGCACCGACTCACTGGAAGCACCAACTCCCACACTTCGCATGCACAGACCTACTGGAAGCACCAACTCCCCCTATCTGGATTCTGAGCACCAACTCCCCCTGTCCAGATTCTGAGCACCAACTCACTGTATACAAATTTTCTTCCACCTTAGCAACTGTTGCTTTCTTCAACTGATGATGGATGCAATTTAGTCTCTTTAGTCAGCCAATAACTCTCCCTTTACTTTTTATTTTTCAGAATAATATCATCATTACTGTATATGCATAATATATATCAGATTAAAATCTGAATATATATATATATAATCATTTAATTCCCCTTTTTTTTATCATATTCACTGCTCTTCCTTTTTATTTTCTTCACTTGCTTACTTTTCTCATTTTTTCAAAAAATAAGACTGAATATATATATATTCATATTATTTAATGAAACATTATGTCCTTTTAAAAGTTATGACTTTTCAAATTGAAAAAGTGTCTCTTTTTAAAAATAATATTAATTAATCTTCCCTTTAACAAAACTTCAATAATCTTTCCATTGCCGACTATATCACATATTATTGCAAAGCCTTTTTAATTTTAATCATGAAACCCTTTTCAAACTTATTAATATATTCAATCTATTAACGCCTTCGATAATATCTTTAGTCTGCCGTCTTGACCGCTGCATAAAAATTTATCACATGTCTAAAGTTTTTAAAACTTGTAAAACATATATTATTCCATGCCTTCGATAATATCTTCGATGCTGTATAATATTGACGTCAACTGCTGCATAACGTTCATACGCTGTATAATATTTTCTGACTGCCGTCTTGACCTTAATAACCTTCGACGTAACCCTGTTCGTATTTCATTCTATCCGTCTCTGCTGTCTTCGATATTCTTCTGTGACTGGAGCATTTATGCTGAATCAGCTTTATGTGTCAATCTTCATGATGTGTGGGCATCGATACAAATCTTATAATTTATTTTGCTTCTATCTTCAAACATAATACTGGTCACTGCTGTAGTTTGTCTTGATATGAATTCAACATTTAACAATCTAGGAGAATCGACTTGTCTTATAACATACGTATTTTATTGAACGCTGCATATAAACAATCTCTTGCTGTCTATTTAACCTCTGTTCTGTTCATATGCTGTGTCTTATATATGCTGTATCTTATATATGTTCTGTTCATATGCCGTATCTTATATATGTTCTGTTCATATGCCGTATCTTATCTTATATACTCTGTTATATATGCTGTATGCTGCTTTCGACAACAGTTTGTCTTTAAACACGTTTTATACATAAAAGTCTGTTTACGTTTGTATACATCTCTATATACTTCGATATTCCATCGTCTCTGATATTTACATGTTTGCAATTTTAATAAGTTATAATTTATTCCTGCAAATATTAACTTCAATAAAACATCAACATGTAATATACTCTCCGTGGCATATGAAGTCGGTTCTTCAAGAGACGTATTCAAATTATTAAGAACCCGAACCAAGCAGGAGACTCCATTGCTTTCTCATTTGCTGTGTATGCATAATCACTGTGTTTATGAAGCATTGTGTTTATTAAACTTAATCACTGTAATGATATTATCGATGCTGCACTAATATCACTGACTTTTCATATCGCTGCTGCTGGCATATATGTTTTTCATTGTTTAGCGGAACTTCTAGGAAGCCGATGCTCTTAATGAAAGTATCTTCTTAAATATTCTAATCACTGAATGTTATCAGTAATATGTTGCTACAAAATATCAGTTCTGTATAATCAGATCAGATAATATATTTCTTGAAACATAGGTTGTCTTATCATTTCATTTTTCAATGATCACATCTCGTCTTTCATTGTTGAGGTTAAACTTGTAATTAACATCTGCCTTTACATTGATGTTTTCTGTATCAATTTGTCGCCTATTGCATTCAACCGTTGTTCCAATATCACTCAAGTTTTCCTTTTCAAGAAGAATTGACAAAGCTTGTTCAATGTCGTCTTCAGCTGCCTGGCAAGCTTTTAAGAGCTCATCCTGATCTCTTTCTGGGAAAGATTCTGTCATTGTTTGAAATGAAGTTTGAATTAGTCCATCCTTCTCATCATTGTAATTTACACTTGACTCACCAATAGAAAGGTCTTCATAATGAAATTTAGAAGATGTTGTCGCCATTTCGAGCAATATGTTTAGACTCTTCATATACCTTCGGATATGCCTTTTCATATTCGTTCATGTTCATTACATATGCTTCTGATTTTGACATCAATGACAATATGTTCATCAGCTCCACCATCTAACCCCGCCTCTGATCGCCTGATTAGCCTATGAGGGTCGCCAACCAAGCTAATCCCATAAATCTAAAAACGGGGACATTACACAGACAAGCTAACATAAGTCCCCAAGTGATACCCAGCATATCACATCATACAAATGAGTTAAGTCCACGATTAGAAGGAACCTTGGGTTGTCTTAGTTGATCACACAATCATATACATTGTTTAGCATCTAGGCTTCCTTACTCAAGAGAGGATCTGATATTTGGTGTTTCACCTTGGAATATCAAGTGTTTCATCCTGTACGTTGGAGTGGTCACTAAACTCACATCAACAATACCCTAATTGTAGCTAGCTATAGGAGGTCATACAGATGAAGTTGTGTAGTGTTCATTCAAACCATCATGGAATGCATTGTTGCATAGAAATTCCAAATAGAAAATCTGTTACAATGTGATTCCCCTAGCTACCTAATCAAGGAAATTCACATTCTCGGCCTTTTAGCTTTGCTATCCTCTTATACACATCTATATCATACTCATTTTGATTGAATAGAAGAGCATCAGTCTGCTATCCTGTTGTCTTCATCAATATCTAATGCTTTACTGCAAGTTTCCTATCTTATGATCCTATTATAATTCAATTATACTAGCTACATTATTTGCCTTAACACTATGCTACCATCTTGGGTCCCACAGGAATTGACATATCTTCGAACCACTGGCTCCTAATATTTTTCATAAAGTTCAAAAATCTTAAGGCTACCACGGACAATGGGGATTGAATAAGATTTTAAAAGTATTCAATTGTTAACTGACATTTTTTCCCAAGATAAGATAACAACTCTAACATTACACTGAAATCTGAAATATCTACAAGCGCTCAAATATTAATGGTTTACAGAATGAATTTAAATATAAATTTCAGGGGAGTCATTTCAAATTTGACTTTTACAAAAACCACGTCTAAAATGTATTGTTTATGATCATAATATGATGCAAGGAGAGCATAAAGCATTCTATCTCTGGACTGACATTTTGATGGGGCCCTTCTAACCAAAATAGAGTTTAACCCTTCAACTCAAATTTAAATAGCAGTGCTTATATATGTCAAAGCACATGACATTACATGGAATTACATTTGTTTCTGTCATTTATAAACCACACTACCTCTATAGTGCATTCTACTGAAACCCCTAACAACAGCTGGATAGATCAATTATACTTAACCAGAATGTCCATTAATATTAATACAGTAACCAGCTTCACTATAAAATAATTAAAGCCCACATACCCTACTCCAGCGAGAATCTGGAACACTGCTAATATGCTTCTCAATACCACTTAATAAGTGCATAATAGATTTGCAGAGCTTTATTAATATCTGAAGAAACAGTGAAATCATATGTTAGAGGTTACACATATAATAAAAAGATTTTGATCATGCCAATTTATAACGAAACAAAATTTATGCTGGCTTATAACAGTCATCCACCTCTGGATTATATAGTTGGAGGATACGGTGGTACACATCCCTAATTAAATGAACATCCAAGCCAGGGCCATCCAGTTCTGCATTCATTAGTTACATGAGTAAGATCCTTGGACAAGCCCAGTGCACAAATATGCTTAAAAATGAAAGTTTATTGAGAGAATGGAATAATGCAGAACTCATGTATCTCGCGGTTCTTGTCAGTTGATCCTATTATTTATCTATATCATATTGTAGTCATCTTATTTCCAGCAGGAAAAAAGCCTTTATTGTTGTTTTAGTTATGATCACCCTAATTAAAAGTCTCTCAAATGGAGTGGATGTGCATTCCCCTCTCAGTTGATTGAACATTTACAACCCCCGTCTTACAAGAATATTAGAAACACATAAGCACTGAAAGCTACTCATATGTGATAGTAGATGTAAACTTTTTTATTGAATTGTGCTGATAAAATAAAATTCTTCTTGATATATGATTGACCGGGCTCTTGACAAAAGTTCAAAAAGAATTCTCCAAATCATTTAATCTACAAAAATACTGTTATCTCTAAGATTTACATGGACAAATCAGTTAGAGACAGTATACAGGAACGACGAGCTTCCTCTATTTGCATTGGAGGTTCCTTTGAACTTGTGGGAAATGTACAACTGCAAAATTACATATCTTTATAAATTTATATATATTTACATAAAACAAAAAATTTAATATTTCAGATTATAGATTGAAGATTTGCAAGTTCTCACAAGACTAAACTGCTCCTGATTGACTCACCCAAAAACTCAGGACAATTTATTGCAGAAAAATGGCAAGTTAATCACCAACAACATCACACCTCAGCTAAGAACTCACCTGAACCCATGAGGAGATTGCATTGCATTATTGCAGGCAGCATGTGAAGACACCCTTGACCACACACATAATAAATAGCAAAGGCCAAAAGAAGAAAATCCTATGGGCATATTTTTCTGCTGAGGGCATGTTGGGCACCTTGCCTAATTGTGAGTGGGGATTAAACATCTGTTGATTGTACATACACAGGAGAGCATTGGGCATGTCCAATCACAAACAGGTAGCTTGCAGTCATGAATGGGAAGTCATAATCACTGAGTTTTACAAGTTTTTTGCCAAATTGCCTTGTCCAAGTCAAATTTGGGTCTCTCAAATTTTGCCAAGTTGCAAGGTTTTACAGAATGCTTTATGCAACAGAAAACCAAACTTGATGCAAAAATGAAATCGAAACTTTCGAAGGAAAGACATATTAGTTCCTCTTAGGTGGTTGAAATTGCAATGAAATTTAACCAAGAATAGTGTAAAGAATCATGGATGAACACAATCTTTAGACCACCCAAAAGTTATCAGGTTGATTTAACAAAAATGACAGGGAATCTGCAAAGCCAAGCTGAAGGATAATTTCTTACAAGCTTAAAAACCATTAAGGTGTTCACATTTATTTCCAAAATGTTCCTTACAAGATAAACCTTCCAAAAAACCTTGCCATAATTGTCAGTGGTCAAAAGATTATTCACAATGGTAAGTCACTTTGCTTTTCAAACTTGAGATAATTATGATAAATAAAGAACTAATAACTATCTTACCAAATACTTTATAACTGACAAGATAACCCTAACTTCTTAAGTCATTTTTAAATCATAAGAAGGCTGAAGCTGGGTCCATCCACTCCTAACACAAAATCATTGCAAAATTGACACTTCACTCATCGAATCCGACAATAAATTAAAATCTTCCCAACAATAATAGCTTGGAAATGAAACCTTTCAATTTGCTGAAAACCTTTACCATAATGGCCAAGTTGAGCAATTTGAATCATTTGGAATGAAGTTTGCATTGAAGGACGAGATGGTCAACATTGATATTCTTCATTCTAAAGACTTCAACAGGCACTTGAAAGGAATTGGTCTAGAGAAGAGATCTTCCATTTCCTTTACAAAAAGTATTGCCTATAATGGAGTAGAGAGCAAAAGATGTGCACCTATTCATGTGAATGCCCATCTAAAGCAATCCTTTGCATAATAAAACTACAAGTTTAAAACAGCTTCATTAAGGATTTGTTAGCTTTCTAAAATAGTTTGGACCAGGAGTTGAACTTAACTCTTAATAATCTCACAACATTTTTCAAGGGTGAAGAATCATTTTAGAGATGCCTGGAGCCTAACTCCTAGTAGACGCAATTGTGAAAACCCATGACCTTTCTCAATGCATTTTGCATATTCCACAATCCCAAGGTAGACAAAAATTTGGGTGCATACGTGTCATTTTCCTTGTAATGTTCTTCAACGATTGGGCTGTACCCTTAAAGGATGAGAGCATGCTAGAATCTATCAAAGAGATAACCCTTGAAGGTGCTCCATAGGTTGTCCATTCACTTGCCTAAGTAAGATTAGTATGTTTCTCTTTAATGCAGGTAGCATCTCAATGGCCATGGGTATTTGGATGCTTACCCGCAATGCACATACTTTACCTATGCATTCAACCAAAACTTCCTTTTCAACTTTGAGATAAGCCACTTTCTACAAACAATCTCTAAAACTACACATTACCAAATTCAGCTATTTGTCTATCTCCTGAATCCTATGGTGATAATCTTGAGGGAAAGTGCTGATGCTATTTAATCTTCCACTTGTGCTTTCTCAAGATTTACCTTGCACTTGGGAATAGCAAAGTTGATTATCATTTGAACAATAAGGGCACCTAATCTGACTGGGGTTATGAACAATGCCTTTTCAGATTCTCAATTGTTTGAAGTGAATTTAAGTAATATCTTTCTCCTTTACAAGATCACTCTCAAGTATGCATGATCCATCAACAAGATGAATTTCCATTTAGGTTTAGTAATAGCATTAGAAATTCCAACTACATCTACATGAAGACTAGATTAGTGTCTTGATGAAATTGATACTCCTTAAAATAGCCTATTTGTCTTTTTCTTCTTTTCAAACTTTCCCATACGCTCTCACAAGACACAGAGGTAGATACCTTTTTACCTTCCTTCAACCTAGATACATAGCATTGCCATCATGACTTGCTCCCTTGCCACTCTTGGTGGGAAAATTCTTTAGAACTATTCAATTAGATCACAAAGAACCGACTTGATCACCCTATGCTATGAAGCTATAACAATATATCCCTCCACAATTACCACTAACTACCTCTTCAATTAGAATCCTTACAAATTTATTATCACATTCGATGCAAATAATTGATCTTCAATCATTATTGAGATCATAAGATTCTAAAGTTTTTTATAAAATAAGAATGATGGGCCATTTTGTCTCTTGTATAGAAAAAATTCACCTTGGCTATTAGGACTATCCATGGCAAGGCTTTTGTTGGTGTGCAAGCATTGACACAGTAGGTCGATTTGATATTCTTGAATCCCGCAACCAATTACACAAGTACTCTACATCCCTATGGTTTTCCCAAAAGTCTTCTCATAGTGCACATGTTCTAGATTTCCTTCTCGAAACTAGGATATGGCCTCATTCATCTTTCCTCTAGGATTGAAGGGAATTTTCTCATTTTCCCCTTCGAAAATGGAAACATAGAAGATCCGTACTTAGATCAGCATCCATAGCCCTATGCCTACATTTGAAATGTGCAATCTTGAAGGATATCTAATGCTAGAATGCTTCTTACATTGTTTATTAGAAACCTTATACACATCAATACTTAGAAAATTCCGTCAAAAAAAGAAATGTATACATACATGTCTAAGTAATGTATAAGGTTTTCCCCTAAAACCAAAAGCCTAAATGTATGTGAAGTACCCATTCTTGATGCACCGATCAAACCACCATCTAATTGCCTTCACACCCTCTAGAGAGATGCAAAAACAATGAATTTTCTTCTTTTCAATCCTTTTACACCCTTCCTTCTTAATCAAATGGAGAAAATTTGTCTCTAAACTCTTATGGTGATTTAATGATAAAACAGATTTCACATATGAGAACGATTCTATTCATACTTCAAGGATATCATGTCCTTTCTAAGGAAAGATCTTATCACATTCAACTAAAGACTCGACTCTTACTAACCTGTGTTAATGTTGTTACCAACTCATCAACTATACAAACAATAATAGGTTTAGATAATTATTTAAACCTATCTAATATAACCCCCCTAATAAAATGTTCATCAAATTATGCACTTCTATTGCGAAATAATATTTTTCATAACATTCACCCCTGATTAAAATAGTCCTAACAAATGGAGAGAATAGTTTTCACATGTGGATTTGGACATACATACAATTTGACATACTTAAATCACTTTAAACAATGAAACACTCAAGTGTTCACCTTAGAAGGAATGGCCTTTCTATACTCTCAACCCGGAATAGGCATGCATACTATCCACCTTCAAACTTACAAACAAGGGCACACATAGCCACAACAAACAATAGCAGCAATGGCCACATTATGCTTTTCACGTGAATAGGGACACACTTAGTTGTTTATCTTTCACATTTGTGAAGGAAACATAACTGAGGGACAGACTCAATCATCCACAACAAGTGTGGATGGGCCTCCAATCCACACTTGGTCTTCAATCAGTTTGGCCCTTACTGAAAACATTCTCCTATCTTCTATAATAGAAGCATAGTTTTCATCATTGTTGTCTTTGTGAAGAACCATTGCCGGCTCTTAATTTTGCAATATAGATTTTCTAATGAAATCTGAAAATCGGATACTTGTATTCCATTGAAAAGACAAAATTCCACACAGTTCTCTATTTGGATATGATAAATTCAAAAAAGTCTGACAATATGAATTCTTATGCCACTTGGAAACAACAACTCCACTAAACTACGAACCTCAGCAAACATTAATTGAGAAATTCATGAAATGATTCCATGTAAGGATAACAGTTACTTGTTTATAACTACTCCTATGTAAAATGAATTGCATCTAATTGCACCTGATTTATATTCATTGATTGCAAAATGTATCCTCCAGAACTGAGCCTTTACATGTGTATATGTATATAAGAATCGTATCCTTCTACTGGCCACACGTGAATGCAAATATTAATGCTATAACCTTCTGCTGGCTCACGTGAGTTAACATACTAGTGTCGCGACCTTCTGCTGGGGCTCACGTGATTGAATGTAACAGGTGCTAGCTGCTGTAGCAACCATTGGCATTATTCTCCTGTCACCTTAAGTATTTCCTGTCATATGCCTCCAAACTCCAACTCCAAACGCCAAGTCTGCAAACGTCTAGCATTAATGACTCATGGCAATGGCAAAACTATACGGCTCAAAGACCAAACTGCAGGCCGTAATACTTCCTACTGCTGGCAGTCATCGCATTATTCAAAACTTCACATCAATCTGATAATCTTCAGCATTTCAAACACATATTCCGTAACTTCATTGAATTGTATAAATAAATACAACTCATCTGCAGATCTTCAACTCCAAAAATGAAACTTCCTTCAATTCAATATACATCAGCATTGAATTGATATTCAGAATTAAACAGTTGTGAAATTCACCAATACAAGCAATGGCTCAAATCACCAGAAAGAGGAATCCGTCCTCGAAACCCTAGCCAAGGAAATTCTTCACAAACTCCAATAAAAATATGATTGCATAATGAATGAATGAAAGTGCTTTTTCAAGCAAAATATATAGCTTTTTCGAAAAAGCACTTTTTTAATATTTCACTTAATTGGCTTTATTAAATACTCCCACTTTATAATATAATATTATAAAGTCATTAGTTATTAAATTAAATCAATATAATTTAATTTAATAACACCTTTAAAATTAAAGCCATGAACCATCTAACTGCAATCATCGAACTACTGACAAAGCACCAGGACCAATTGCCCAGCCAAAAATAGATACCGCCCTGCCAGAAATAGCCGCTGCTAAAAATAGACTTACTAAAAATAGTAAGTCTCTCAAACTAGAGATTCTCTGAAACTGAATCCTGAGATGTCTGACATTCCATGCAGACACCCTGCCAATCCTGGCCATAACTGAAACCCCACTTACTAAAAATAGTAAGTTGGCCAAAATGACCCGAACGAAGAGCAGAACCGATAATCTGAATCTCCAGAATGGAATCCCAACACTGGCTCCACAATCTAACCCCCTCTGAACACCCGATTAGCTTGCGAGGCCGCCAAACCAAGCTAATCCCGAAGTCTGAAAAATGGGGACATTACAATCTTCAACTTTGTAACCCTTCTTTTCTCTAGGTTGACACTAAAACAATAAACCAATCTCCAAGTTAGCAGGGAACACAAGATAGGAAATTATCATCCTCCATCCTCCTTTAGTCTACTAGCTTTGTGCAATCCTTAACTAACTTATCCAAGTTGATCAAGATAATTCTATGCATAGTTGGAAGTCACAAAAAACTTGTCAAGTATTACAAGTTTTCGAGCAAGAAACTCTCCAGAAAAACTCACAATGTTTTTAGGGAGCACTCACTATATATTTTGCAAGTACTTGCCATAAACTCGGTGAGTCCAAGAGAAACTTGCAAACAGCACAAAAAGTGCAATTCAAGTAAAAAAAAAAAGAACCCAAAACGATAAAACGTGGCTCCAAAACAACGATTGAGCTCTACATAACCCCCAACACATTTTTTGCCTTCAAAGACAACATTTTGGTAATCTAGAAGAGAAGATTGAAAAGGGGTTTTGAGCAAATTTGAAGCACATGTCAGGTTTTTGCCCTTTTCTGTTTAAAATAACATTTTCTTCATTTTGGTTGCAAATCCAACATCCAGGTCAAAAAAAAACCTACGTACACTAAAACTAAGCAGTGTTTTTGTATTTAAATTCCAAAAAATTGGAACAGTCAGTCTTTTGATGAGTTATTCTATTTTTTTGAACAAATTCACTATTTTTTGCATACACAACTTATTTTTTTATTTTAACCTTTTTTATGGAAAAAATGTTTAGACTCTTTAGATTATATTATATTTTAACTAATTTAAACTAAATTTATACTGAACCTTAGTGGTTTTTGTTGAATTTGGGCTTTTTTTTTCAGTTTAAAATTAAAATGGTTTATTTTCACTTTGCATTGGCAAATAGAGAAGCTTTTGGATCAGGTTTAGCCCCAAGCGCCATCCAATCAGTGCCACCGCTAGTTATAGACACTAGTCCTCCTAGAACTAGCGACCTCACTCAGAAATATATCGTGCGAGAGACCAATGCATGGGTCAATTATTTATATTAAATGTCATAAGCTACATAATGGGGGCATAAATCACCTCAAATGTCGTCTCTCGAGCATTACTTGTCGTGATACCAAGCCCTATCTTGGGACCACTAAACAGATAAAGAGAGATGAATGCCCTACTTGCAACTGCAAGATAGAAAAAATTCCAAAGGTGGAAAACAAGGGCATCAATAGCAAGTGGTCATGGTCACAAAGTGTAACCAGAATCAAATGAACATAAGGCATGTCAAGGCATAGTGTGCTCTACTCATGCTCCACACATTCAAAGAATATCGGCCTCCACTTCATCTACTTCAAGTTGAGTGTGTGTGTTTACACCTTGTTGTGAGGTTTTCACACCATGGCCCCAAAATTTATGAGGACCCCCTCTTTTCTACTTTCTTGGGCAATTTTCTCAGATCAAGGATTGAAGGTGAGATTTGAGGTGCTTTGGGTGAAATTTGGAGCGAATTTGAAGGGTCAAGAAATGAGATTTTTACATTCGAGAGGATGAATGATGGATTTGAAAACAATAAAAAAACTAAGTTTTATCAAATCTATATCTTGATTTCCTAAACGTAATGATTTTGCTTACCAATCCAAATTGAAGATATGGATTGGATAATTTGATTTATAAGCAATCTTGGTTTGACATTTTGAGCAAAATTTGGATTTTGTGGACTTGAAAAATTTTGGAAAATTTGGTGACATTTTGCAAATTGTGGAAAATGGATAGATAAAATTGGGCAATTTAATCATGCAATTTTGATAAAATAATTTTTGAAAACTCTAAATTCTAAGTGTCAAAATTGCAATTTTAATGTTCACTTTTCACAGTTTGGGAGGAGGATTCCTGCAAGTTGGTATGCATGTTCCTACGAGCTAGTAGGCATGTTCCTGCAAGTTGGTAGGGGTGCTCTTGCATCATGGCAAAATTTCAATAAACTTGATGTAATTTCAACAAAGATTAAGGTGAGAAAATGATTTTCCTTTAGCCAAGTGGAATTATTACTATTGAGAAAATTATTTTGGCTAAGGAAAATTACAATTTGCAAGGAGACAAAATGGTTTCAAGTTGGCAAGCAAGTCTTTGCAACTTGGCAAGTGGGCTTGTGCAAGTTGTTACGAATTGGGAGAAATGGTGTTGCAAGTTGCTAGAGGCGATTGTGCAAGTTGGAGAGGTGGATTTGGCAATTTGGCAATTTCGATGATAAATCCCCCATGCATGGTAAATTTCGATCCTTTGTGGCCCATTAAATGTTTTATTTCCAATGATAAGATAGAGATGGTTTTATATTTTAATTCCCAAAGCAAATTCGATGCAAAATTGGAGGCTATTTTATAATTAAAATCCATATAAAGTGGGATGCCACTTTACATTTAAAAATCAATGCCATTTTACATTTAAAAAATCAATGCCATTTAAAAAATCGATGCAATTTGGAGCAATAATGCAATTTAAAATTTTGATGCAAATTTGGGACCAATTTATAATTTAAAAAATCAAGACAAGGTGATGCCATTTTATAATTTAAAATTCGATGCCAAGTTGGGATGCCATTTTATAATTTAAGAAAAATCAATGCTAATTTGGGGGGCAATTTTATAATTAAAAACTCAATACCAACAAGGACAGATCTGTTGTAAAAAATCGAACAAGAGAGGCTCCATTTTAAATTAAATTTCTTATTTCAAACACCCAATGAAGGGGGTCGACCTCTTGTTGTTATTTATTTTTTTTGTCCCAATGCCAAGTCGTCCCTGTTTCGGCCAGCTTGGGAGACATTGATTAAGATTTGCTGGCCATTCCATTTGGCATCTGTAAACCGATTTTCCTCTTCTATAGGCAGCGATCTACCTCTTCTTACAAGTGCGATTTACCTTGCTGGTGTTGGGGAAGCTAGATCACTGAGTTATAAAACTTCAAATTGGCATGCGAATTACCCAGATTTTCCCAGCAGTGATCCTCATTGCTTTGGCAACAGAGTGTTTTGGCGTTTTGATGGTAAGTCGGGTAGTCTTTGGCAAGCGATTTCTACCTTTTATTTGGCCTTCGAGCTCCTCCTCTCATTGGCAGCGAGTTTATTATCTTAGAGGCCTCAATTTTAAGTTCCATTGCATCTTGTAGGCTGGCATTCAACTCGAGATCAGATTGTATACATTGTGAATTGGGAAGTAAATCATGAGGATGAACATATATGCCAGATAGTGATCAAATTGCTGTCTATTTCTTCATGTGCAAAGCCCTCTATTTCATTCAATGATTCCTTGTTTCTTTCAATAGTTGCTGACTGTGATTGATACTTATAATTGTTATCTTCTCTTATGTGATATGTTTCCTGCTCTTTTTGTCTATATGCTTCCTGCTCTTTTTGTGATATGATCAAATTTGCAGCAGGACTGGATGACATTCAGGAAGATGATCATGAGAACACTGAGAGTGAGGAGGATACAGATGATGAGTCATTGCCAGTGTCAGCACCATTTACATCCAGGGTGGAGGTCCAGTCACATCCAGTTGCGCAGAGGGAGGTGGCACAACCACAACAGACTACTAGAGCTACACCCCCTCCCACTCCCATAGTTCTTACTAGAGCTACTGGGAAGGGGAAGAGGAAGATGTAGACTAGTTTGGTATTGTACTTGACATTTGTATTTGCTTATAGTTTTACAAAGACAATTTGCTATTTTTAGTTTGCTTCAAAGTTCAGATTATCAGATTATGGCTACCAGCCATCAGCATTGCACATGAGGATGCGATTTTGTTACATATTTGCATTTATATATATCTAGATCAGCTTGTTTGGTTTGTTTACTCATTTACTAACTCATTAGATGCATCCCCTTATTGAATTTTGCAAAAAAAAATGCATTTCTAGCTAAATTTAAGCCATTTTTTAAGTTCCTGAGAAGCTCCCCGAGAAGTTTCCGACTTATCTCTGATATTTCCCGATAATTTTTTTTTTGCCCTCGGCGATAAGTTGCCGATAAAGATAATTTGAACTATGTTTGGAGCTGCAAATTTTGAAGTAGGGCCCATGACTTTGCATTTGAAGTGAAATATAGCCTCTTCAAGGCCATTCGAACTTAGCAAAGGGGCCTTAGATCTTGGTTTTATTTCCAGCTTATCCTACAAGGGCCCAATCCATGTCTTATCCCCTCCTCCTTTATTAAATCATGAGATGAGAAAGTGATCCCTCCCTTTAAATTGAGATGAGAAAAGATTTCATGGGAACGAAGGAGAGTCTCATCTCCACTTCAATTGAGATGGGAAGGGATTTGATGGGAACCAAAAGGAGAGCCTCATCTCAAATTGATGGGAACCAAAAAGAGTCTCATCTCAAATTGAGGGAACCAAAACGAGTCTCACCTCAAATTGATACTTAGGCCAATTTTACCTCCTCTCAGCTCGACTTCTATCTTAAATTTCCCACTTTCAGACTTAGCCAAATTTTGCAATTTTTCAAATTCTGTCCAAACAAGACCATCTAACTCTGAGATTATTGCCAAATTTATTCTAAACCTACGACAAAAAAGAGGGGGTCCCCATTTGCAAGGGGCGATGGTCTGAAAACCACACAACAGGTTTTTAGCTTTGTTGAAAATTTGAGGTGATTTGATTTAGTTATCACAATGATCATTAATTCGACAAGTCACATTAGTCAAATTCATGTCATATTAGCCACAATCTAGAACACGGAGGTCACTACACACATGCCACTAATCACTATTGTTTTGGTAATATGCCACATCGCCAAAGATGGTTTGGTCCTACTGAGTTATTGTCATTGATGTCAAAGAGCCAAATTAGGTAGCTAATTTATCTTGGCACACAAATAGATGAGGCAATTTAAATATTAAATTGCATAAATACTTTTTATAGTTTCCTACCTAGGCCAACCTACTGAATATTTTGTCATTGATGTCAAAGATACTGACTATCTTAATTAGTAGCAATTATATTTTATCTGTGCTATTGTTTGGTGAAATAAATATCATCTGCTGGACATGGTAATTTAGTAAGGCAATATGGTATTATTCTTGGTGTATGGCGGTTGCAGGTGTCTATATACTGACAGTTTCAGACATTGATTCTTGGTGCTTATTAATTTGTTTATCCCTTTTGAGCAACAGTTTCAAATTCTTCCGTTGACTGTGAGTGAGGCGGCTTATTTCTGACAACGGTTGTGTAACGTCAGCATTAAAGAACTGTTTTTTAAGCAATTGATAAATGCCTCAGCTGTTCCTTAGTTAGAGGTTATGGAGACAAGTATGTATGATGCATGTTAAGCTTTTCGAGATTAATTTTCTGCTTTTAATTGTTGTCTTCATTTTTGGCGTGGGATATATTTTGGTTGTCTTTTTCAACATGCTGAAGATAATCAATCAAGAACTGTTTCAGGTTTCAGTGCATTTTTTGAGTTTGTCTGAAAACTGAAGTTGGTGCTGCAAAGAGGGTTGGTGCTCTCTGTGAGTTGGTGCTCACTTATGTAATCTGGGTTGGTACCCATTTATTAAATGAAAGCTATTGATCTATTGTGGTTTTCTACCCAAAAGGGTTTTCCATGTGAAACTTGGTGTTCTCCTCGCTGATGTATGCTCTCTCTTTTCTATCTCTATTTTATGTGGTTTCATGTGTTTAAAAGTTCTAAAATACTGATTCCCCCCCCCCCCCTCCCCCAACGCCCACCCCCATATTTTCTATGTGCTCTTCACAACCCATGTTTAGCTTTTTTTCCCTTTGCACTTGAATAAGTTTGTCTAGGCCAACCCTACGCAGTTTGACACCCTCTTTAGAGTAAATTAAAAATTGCAAATAAATGTTTACATCTTAAGGCCGACCCTCCTCATTGTGGCAACCTGTTTTCGAGTTTTCAAATATAATTTAGAGGAGCTGTAATGTACCCTATTCTCGAATAGAATGTAATATTTAATAATTAAAAAGAATAAATAATAATAAATTTATTATTAAATTTAGTATATTATTAATATAATAATAATAAAAGAATATAATGTATTAAGTAATATAGTATTATATATATTAACGAATGAATATTGTAATATTATAACATAATAATGAAGTAATAATTAAATAATAGATAGTAAATGAATAATAGAAATCAATATAATATACTAATGATAATATAGTAAATATTATCATAATATAATATATTATACATTTAATATAATATATATATATATATGTGATGAGTCTCCATTAAAAGACCTAGATGAGTCGACTAAGACATATAGTATATAATCACTATCATAATATAAATATTAGATATATTTAATATATAATTATTTGATCATAATATTAATTTGAAATATATTATAATATACAAATATTAAATATATATAATATTAATTCAAACAATAAATACAAATAATATATCTATGTAAGTATATATTATATACCAAATGATAATAGAAAACACAGTCTAATAATGGAGTTGCGACCAGTGAAGGGAAAGAGGTTTCTTTTCCCTTCCCCCTTCAGGTATATATGGGGAAAGACAATGATGGAGAAAGAATAGCAGGTCATACACAGTCAGCAATAATCACAAGCGCCGCAGAGAAAAAATGGAAAAGAAGACAAAAAGAGCAGGAAACATATCACATAAGAGAAGATAACAATTATAAGTATCAATCACAGTCAGCAACTATTCAATTAAACAAGGAATCATCGAATGAAATATAGGGCTTTGCACAGAAAGAAATAGACAGCAATTCGATCACTATCTGGCATATATGTAGCACAGAACTTTTATGAGCAAGTACTAGGAAGGAATCAAATCACACAAAGCGAGGGAACTGATTGATATATATATATATATAAAATGTTACATAAATGTCTGCAGATTATGAACATAAATATTCAGATAATATGTCTGCAGATTATCAACATAAATATTCAAATAATTACTATATATATATATAAATAATATACATCTATAATAATAGTAGTGAAATCAGATATATTTGAATTAAAATATATACTGTACATATATATAGAGGCATCTGTTAAAAATAGAATCATTTATATTATATTAAGTGTATACATATATATAGTAGATACATATAATAAATATAATAATCAGAATTATATATATATATATGTAGGTTATATTTTAGATGTGAATATAAATATACATAATACATAAGATATAGATAGATAGATAGATAGATACAGATATAGATATAGATATATTCTATAAGGGATAAGGAACTCTTATATATACTATTATATGTTATATGTTAATAAGGATGAAATCAGAACAATCTACATATAATGTATATATATCTGAATGTTCTATAATATAATATATATATATATATATATATGCATACAAACCTCAACATGACCCCAACACCATAACCCCAATTGGCTCTCTGATAAGACAAGTACAGCAACTAACCTATTTAATGACAGAAACCCTAAGAGGTCTGTAATGTCCCCAATTTTAATAAAATTATTGTATTTGGGTCCCGATCGATTTAGTTTATCTCGGGCCCATTTTCTTTTGTTGGCGTAGGTGCAGTTGTCGCCGTCAACTCTTTTGTGCACTCTCGGGAGTTTTCCCGACAAGTATTTATACTCGGCGTGTAGGTTAGTTTTGATATGTTGAGATTTATATTTGATTTCTATTTGCAAATTCCTGTTGGGATTCTACTATTCGCTATTTTGGAGGTGAAAGACCCTCCCTATTCGGTTTTGTGCAATTTCGGTGGGATTCAACCCTCACCCTACTCTGCCTTTTCTGCTTGTATTGGATCTGGCAAATCCGAGGCACCACCAATAAATTCAATAACATCTTTCTGGCAAACGTCTATTGGCTTGTGAGTTGTTATGTGTTCTCGAAAGACATTTAATTATCTACGAAGCAAGGAGGATACCACATTTGCACCTCGAAGCATCATAACCCCACCGTACGGCTCTGGCAGCTTCCTCTCAGTACACTCTTAGCCTCTCCGTACAGCTTCCTCTCAGTACACTCTCAGCCTCTTCGTACAACTTCCTCTCCGTACACTCTCAACCTCTATGTACAGCTTCCTCTCTATACTCTCTCAGCCTCTCCGTATAGCTTCCTCTCCGTACACTCTCAGCCTCTCCGTACAGCATCCTCTCCGTACACTCTCAACCTCCCAGTACAGCTTCCTCTCCGTACACTCTCAGCATCTCCGTACACTCTCAACCTCTCCGTACAGCTTCCTCTCCGTACACTCTCAGCCTCTCTGTACACTATTAGCCTCTCCATACACTCTCAGCCTCTCCGTACAACTTCCTCTCAGTACAGCTTCCTCTCCATACACTCTCAGCCTCTCCGTACAGCTTCCTCTCAGTACACTCTCAGCCTCTCTGGCAGCTTCCTCTCCGTACACTCTCAGTACTAACTCAGCTTCTCCGTACGGCCTGAACTTGCACAGTTACATCATTCTCTCGAAACATAGTCATCATTATCTCTCGGGGAGGGACAGCCAGAGGTTGGGAACATTACAATGGTATCAAAGTTGGTGATCTTGCCAGCCTGTTGGGATGATTGAGAGATTTTTTCACACCATGGCGCCCAACAGTGATGGACAGTGGTGGTTGAAAGCACTACAAAGGATTAGCAAAGGGCTCAGCAAGGGTATTGATCTTCCACTAGATATATTGGAAGTATGTTTGTGTAAGATTGACCAATTACCTTCAAGATTTATACAAAGGATCCTTTCTCCAATTAAGGATGCCTTAAGTCAACCCAGGCTTTTGAGACACCATGACAAGGAAATGAAGTTGGCAACTACAGCATGTCTCAGTGAGATTTTGAGGATCTGGGCTCCTAGAGAACCATATGATGACAACGCCATGATAGAGATATTGCATTTGATCGTTGACAGCTTTCAGAGTCTTGATGACTTCAGTGGTGACCCCTTTGGTAGGAGATCTACAATATTGGAGAATTGTGCAAATGTCAAAGTAAGTAACCTCCTCTTAGATCTAGAGTTGCAAGACTTGATCCATGATATGTTTCATCACTTCTTGGTCACAATAAAGGAATGCCATGATAGTAAGGTTGCGGTTGCTATGGAGAGCCTTATGATTTCATGCATTGAAGAGATGGATGAAATATCCCAACCTATCATATCTATGTTGTGGGCTGTTCACAATCTAGAATGTGTTCCATCTATGGCAGCGTGTAGAATGGTGAGTAATGTATTCAAGCATTGTGAAGAAAAACTAATATCTCATTTGCACAAGTGGAAGAATGTTGATGACGGCAATAAAGGTGATGCTTTACACGAGGCCCTGTCTGCCACTGAGGCTTTGTCCATCCAGGTTCTCGCTGAAACACAGTCCCCTGTCAAGGCTGTGCCTGTTGCTGAGGCCTTGTCTGTCGCCGAGGCTATGTCCGTTGCTGAGACTCTATCTGTTGCTGAAGCCTTGTCTGTCACTGAGGCTATATCCATTGTCGAGCCTCTGTTTGCCACTGAGGCTCTATCCGTCACCGAGACTATGTCCGTCGCCGGGGCCGTATCCGTCGCCAAGGCTGTGTCTGTCGTCGAGGCTGTGTTCATCGTCGAGACTCTATTCATTGTCGAGATTGTCTTTGGGTCGAGGTCCCCTTCGGGCCGAGATTGCCTTCGAGCCGAGATTCCCTTCGAGCAGAGTTTTCCTTCGGATCGAGATTCCCTTCGGGCCGAAATTGCCTTCGGGTGGAGATCCCCTTCGAACCAAAATTGCCTTCGGGTCGAGTTTCCCTTCAATTTGCTTTCAGATCGAGATTCTCTTCGGGCCAAGATTGCCTTCGGGTCGAGATACCCTTCGGACCAAGATTACCTTCTGGTCAAGTTTCCCTTCGGGCTGAGTTTGTTTTCGGATTGAGATTCCCTTCGAGCTGAGATTGCCTTCGGTTCGAGATCCCCTTCGGGTCAAGATCCCCTTCGAGCCGAGTTTGCCTTCGGATGGAGATTCCCTTTGGGCCGAGATTGCTTTCCCGACGTCTTGCAAAATTACCTCCAGGCAAAAATCACCTTAAGAACATTACAGTGTTGTCGGCATCAGCATCTGTGTCTGTGCCCATGCTGGAAGAGATTGTTGAACATGAGGATGTGAAAGATTTCATGGGTTGGCGTTGTTGGGATCCTGGTGAAGGGCATGGCAATAGTTATACCAGAGTGACGCAGTTAAAGCTTGATGACGGTTTACTCGTCCCAACTAAATCCAACTATGTGCATATGGTCCAACAACAGCACAGACTTTTCAACAGATATTGCTACCAACGTCCGCACTTGGCTTGGGATTTGAGCATTGATGAGTTTGATGTTTGGTTTCATTGGGATCCTAGTGACTCTGGGCATGGCAACAATTATATTAGAGTGGAGCAGCGGAAGCTTGATGGAGAGTTACTTTTCTCACTTACTTCCAGGCGCATTCGCATGGTCTTGTTGCGGCTTGAGGGTTCCAGTGGATACAGTTATCAGTGTCCGCGCTTAGTTTGGAATCCTGGAGTATTGATGATGGATTGCTTGAGGACAAGCAATTTTTGGGCGGCGAGGATTTGTAATGTCCCCAATTTTAATAAAATTATTGTATTTGGGTCCCGATCGATTTAGTTTATCTCGGGCCCATTTTCTTTTGTTGGCGTAGGTGCAGTTGTCGCCGTCGGCTCTTTTGTGCACTCTCGAGAGTTTTCCCGACGGGTATTTATGCTCGGCGTGTAGGTTAGTTTTGATATGTTGAGATTTCTATTTGCAAATTCCTGTTGGGATTCTGCTATTCGCCATTTCAGAGGTGAAAGACCCTCCCTATTTGGTTTTGTGCAGTTTCGGTGGGATTCAACCCTCACCCTACTCTGCTTGTTCTACTTGTATCGGATCTGGCAAATCCGAGGCACCATCAATAAATTCAATAACATCTTTCTGGCGAACGTCTATTGGCTTGTGAGTTGTTCTGTGTTCTCGAAAGACATTTAATTATCTACGAAGGAAGGAGGATACCACATTTGCACCTCGGAGCATCATAACCCCACCGTACGGCTCTGGCAACTTCCTCTCAGCCTCTCCCTACAGCTTCCTCTCAGTACACTCTCAGCCTCTCCGTACAGCTTCCTCTCCGTACACTCTCAGCCTCTACGTACAGCTTCCTCTTCGTACACTTTCAGACTCTCCATACAGCTTCCTCTCCGTACACTCTCAGCCTCTCCGTACAGCATCCTCTCCATACACTCTCAGCCTCTCAATACAGCTTCCTCTCCGTACACTCTCAGCCTCTCCGTACAACTTCCTCTCCGTACACTCTCAGCCTCTCCATATAGCTTCCTCTCAGTACACTCTCAGCCTCTCCGTACAGCTTCCTCTCAGTACACTCTCAACCTCTCCGTACAACTTCTTCTCCGTACACTCTCAGCCTCTCAGTACAACATCATCTCCGTACACTCTCAGCCTCTCCGTACACTCTAAGCCTCTCAGTACACTCTCAGCGTACACTCTCAACCTCTCTGTACAGCTTCCTCTCAGTACACTCTCAGCCTCTCTGGCAGCTTCCTCTCCGTACACTCTCAGTACTAACTCAACTTCTCTGTACGGCCTGAACTTGCACAGTTACGTCCTTCTCTCGAAACATAGTCATCATTATCTCTCGGGGAGGGACCGCCAGAGGTTGGGAACATTACAAGGTCCCACAAGGGGACATTACAAAACATTACAGAGACTAAGTAAATTGCCATTTCCAAATGCCATCCAAACCTTAATTGGGAATTTTAGGGCAAATCAAGTAAAGTCCCAAAAGGGACATTACAGGAGCCAACCCCTATTGCAATGACCAAGGTTAAGTGAAGAGGTTTGTTTAAAAACAAAAGTTCCATCCTTTGTAAAATAAGATATCCTTTCACGATGTTGGACCCTTTGTGAAGATATAAATTGCGGTTGCAAAGTGTATTGAAAGAGAACAATTAATAGAATAACTTTTAGATTTCATAGCAGATTTAAGAGCAGAAAAACCAGAGTTTTGGAGCAGCTATATGGCAGATTTAAAAGAAAATTATTGAAGATCAAATTACAGATTTGTTACTAGATTTATTGTAGATCTATGAGTAGATATTTAAACGCAGATTTTGGTGAAGCAGTGAGCATTTTCCGAGGTTGACTTAGGGAAGATACTAGAACAAGTTCCCAAACATCTATCTTATTGTTCTCTTGAAGGTCCAGCCTTCTATTTAAGGAGATCAGAAGGTTGGCGCCTCTCATTGAAAGAGATTGGTCTCTGGCTGGGTTGGTGCCCAGTTGTAGGGGATTGGTCTCTTGTGGATTGTGCCCAAGAAACAAGCTTTGTTAATAAAGTAGGTTGGTGCCTACAAGGAAATCTATATAAGCAATATTTTGCTGTGGTTTTCTCCTGCAAGGATTTCCAGGTAAATCCGAAAGTCGCATGTTCATCTCGTGTTCCTTATCATTAGATCTTGCATTTGCGTTATTAACTTATTAATATGGGTGATTAAGTTGTGAAACATTACTATTGTGATTAATTAAGTTTTGAAAAAGTAAAAAATCGTTGTTATATTGATTCAACACTCTCCCAATATAACTTAGTGCTCTTTAGGTCCTATTGGGGCTAGTAGCTCAGCTAGTTGAGAATTTCAGTAGCAAATGGAAGGTCCTAGTTGATCCATGAAAGTTCAGCATGGTATTGGAGCCAAGCCAAGCTAGGAGCCACAAGCACCTAATGTGGATTAAGGGGAGGTGTTAGTTATAAGTCACATTCAAACAAACGGTGGATTGGGTCCTGTAGGACCAATAGCTCAATTAGTAGAGCACTGTAACAACAAATGGAAGGTCCTTGGTTCGAGTTTCAACTGCCCATGAAAGCTCAACATATTGATCTACATCCCAAATCAATCTCCCAATGAAGACCAATCATTCATCTTCTTACTCAAAGGAACTTAGTTCTTTAGGTTTCCAATATTGTCAATACAATCACCTCATTATATGACTTTAAGCATGCACCAGCATCTATGCATGTGGTTGCTGCTCTTTTGCAACTTTCTACAATTGGTGGAAAAATGGAAGAGTCAAAAAATGGTTGCTAAAAAACCTCAATTGAAATGAAGCTTAAAGTATTTTGAGAAACTCACAATGATGCACCATTGATGGCATCTCACAAAGGTCAACATATAAGCCTGGGTTGTGACTTCAATGTGGTAAAACCCAAACATGTAAATAACGGAAATGAGTTACACCATCACCTGGCAAATGTTAATATATCTCAGATTCTAACAAGGAATATATCAATCTATAGAGGTCTAACAAATACTAAGCAGAGGATATGAAATATAGTAACAAGGAGGGAAAGAAGATACCCGAACAATCAAACACAAATGCTCCAGTCAAAGTGCCTTCCTTGTTTTGTCCATTCAGTCCATCTAGGACTTGTCTTCAACTCTGATTCAATCAGCTTGCAATGGACAGCACTCTGATATGGCTTACGATCTGCTTCATATGGATTTAATAGCAGCCCTGAGATTGATGTCCGATTTGCACTATTCGGACTTCGTAGCAGCCCGGAATATGATGCCCAATCTGCACTAAATCGGAAGACCGAATCTCCCTTGTTTCGGGTCTGCTCATGCCTTATGGAATGCTGTCTGCCCGTATTCAAGAACAGTCCGAATTAATTCGGATGTTGATGAAGACTCTAAGTTAGCCTCCTCCGAGATCTGCTATACAAGTGCTGATGAAATTCGCACTTAGAGATTTCAAATATCGAACCTATAAGGAGGGAAGCACGTTATGTTTTTGGTGATCTCTCCTCTAGGATCAATAACATATATATATGATACTTTTAGGAGATAAACTCCACCACCAAAGGTGGCCGACTTGGACCCTCCCAAGTAAAATAATAAATAACCTTTTATTTATTATTTACTTAAATTGCCACTTATATGTATATGTAATTAATATCGATAAACAATAAATAATAAATATCACCTATATTTATTATTATTATTTATATCGATTAATAATAAATATATCATATATATTTATTATTATTGCCTTAAGATGGTTGATCTATATGCCGTAAAGGCCATAATATCAACAGCAAACACATTCAATAAAACAATAGAAAATAAACTTGTGGATTCAAACTTTTCTTAAAGGAAATTGCTTGGTTACAAAATTCTATAATGATGAAAGCTTGAGTTGATTCCTCCTGTTTGTAAGAGTGGATAAACAGAAATTGATATATTTTGGCCTATTAAAAAAGAGGTAAAAGGGTAAAAGTTGTTTTTTATGACATGATCAAGATAAATCCCAATTTTGCATAAGCAAACTCATGTTGGGAAGCGTCCAAAGGGATTCATATCCACTCGGTCCATTTATTATTCAAACTTTTGAACTTGTGTTTCAACCTTATGTCCAAACTATGCCTAGAGTACAACTACCTCTAGTAGCTTGGAAATCCAAATGGAAGCAGGTTTTTCACCTCAAATTAGGTATCAATTTTTCATTTGAAAAATATGAGTCTACAGCATCAATTATACAATGTAATATCAAGAAATGGTCAAAGGAAGGGAATAGCTTTACCCTTATTAGATGCCAAAGATGGCAGGTAAGATTTTAAAAAAAGTTGAAATAAGAGAACAAAACAGTTTCAGTGACACTGCTTCAGGGCTAAAAGGAACATAATAAAGGTTGACATTTCTTTATGCTTGTTTACTTGATCGAAATTCAACCAAACCCCAGAAACACAGAAATGATGACATCTTGAACAGCTCTCACAATTACAAACGGAAATGAAGTATCCATAGCCATCTAAATTAAAAAGGTTCATACCAGTAGAATCTTTGCTTGAGTTGTTATTCCAAACTTCATATCCATACCAATGTGAAGGTTGAAACTTAAATGATAAAGTGAGGAATCTAACAGAAGAAAAAATGTCCTCCATTGCATGTACAAAGATTGCCATATTCCTTGGTGAATCCACTGCTCCCTATAAACACAATATAGAAAACAACATTATAGCTCCCACTGCAATATAATAAATCCATTCTACACAATAGACCAATATGCAAACCCAAACCGACCATTCCATGCAAAAAAGCTAAAAGAAGTTGAATTCCAGAAATTAAACATATGAAATAATCTAAAATTTAGATTGATAGTATATAAAATAACATATTAAATGGCATCATAAGCAGCCAAAGCTGATAATAAGTTTGACTGGAGATGTTTACAATGCATTTGCTTGTAATGTTTTTTTTATCTGTACCATCAGATAAAAAATAAAACTGGAAATCCAGTACCTTATAAATTCATCAAATAGGTCAAGAATATGAAGAGGAACTATTACACAGTAGTTATATTGGCATGAAGATACAAACAGTCAAAAGTTACGATCATTAAATAAGAATGAATAAGTAGAAAATAAAAAGCATGCTACTTCTTTTATATTAAAAGATGCTATCATGTTTAACAGCTGGATCATCAGTAGAACTAAAAGAAAAAGAATTATATTGCAAAAAGAGAAGCTTGGTAAAGAACATGTAATCATGAACCAATGACATGCACCCACCCAGAAAACTTCATATTATGACTCCTTGGACAAACACTATCTTAGGAAAGTTGTGATCAAGAAACCTTACAAACACTCATATCAACCTTATCATTTACAATCACCAGTGACCCATAATCTTGTTAGCGGCTCACAAGAAGCTCCAAGCACGGGATGATTTATCCATAGCATCTTATCCAACCACCTAACCACAACAACGAAAAGAAAGTTGGGTTAATGCCCATGGATACAGAAGCTTGCCTCTCTTCCCAGAGAACTAAGGCACCAATAACATGAGAAAGGGTATAAAGGTCGTCCAACGAACTTCAACATTAAAAGTGATGAAGATTTATTTTGATTCACAAATGTGAACTATAAACTAGTTGAATGGGACAAGCCCGACCATCTTAATACTTGACTAGAACTATTTATCTTAAATATAGTCTAATGTTGTTGGGATTTTCAATAGCCAAGTGCCCTAGAGTCCTGCCTTTTATAAAGTTGTAATTAGCATAACTGAACATTATGGTTGTTTACCTTACAATCATAGTTGCCAGGAGATGTGTCTCCTACCCCTTGAGATGCATTTTGTAGACGGAGACACATCTTATTACTGAAAACATCCCGACACACAAGGTTCTTATGACCGCCATCTCCCACTATCTCCAAAATCTCCCAACCAGAAATCGTCATCTCCCACTATAAAACTTAGGGTATAAGGTGTTACAAAAGAATCCAATTCTTATCCTCTATCATGACCCTTGCAAATGCATTATAACTTATCTGTTAGTAATAATAATGATAGCCACCATAGTCTTCTAATCAATCTGCTCAATTGCCTCTCTAGGAAGACTTGTCAATGATATTATTAACTTTTCTTGTAGTGTAACGATTTAATAACCGTTGTTCTTTTAAAGAGGTCACCAGAATGGTAATAAGAGATCATTATGTAACATTAATCCAATTGTTGCAGATAACGGAAGCCGCTAAATATCTCCAGCCTTCTCAAATGTCTTATAATGACACATCCATGCAAACCTTCTCCACTCTCAAAAGAACAGTACAAAATTTCTATTAGCTAGGCAACTCGTATCCTTTGTCATGTGTATCAGCATCGAACTATCAATATTTTTTAATTTCAATATGCAATGATAATCTGACACAAGCTGTGTAACGTCAGGTGTTGAACTCTTTGACTCTTCGACATAGTGACACTTAACATTTTGTGTATTTAAAATTTAAAGTCAATGTCAAACTATACCACTGTTCTTGTTTTCAAAGTTCTATGTCATGATATTTCCTAGAAATTATTAAATTCTATTACAAAAAAATGGCGCCTCCAAGCACCCATCTCCTATTTTTGAAAATTAATCGTACTAGTACCACTACCAATCTCTAGTGTCTCCAAGTACCCCCACCTCCTAGTAATCATTCTATTTATCAAGCACATCTATTGTTTGCAATGCTATTAATGTATGATAAGTACCATATAGAATTTTAAAGGTTTGACTAGTGAAAGCAAATCATCCACCTCAAATTTTGATGTTTTTGAAATAATCATTATCAAATAGAATCACACTTTCCGAACAAACAAAAATAAAAGAAAATGAAAAATAAATATATGAAGCATCTAGAGCAAATGAAAGCCTTATCCAAGTCAAAAGTAAAGGATATTTTCAAGTAAATTCAAATAATTCTCTACCCAAAGAGACATGTAACATGTAACAACACTTTTTGCAAATGTTGGAAAAAATGGAAACAGATTACCATAAGATTTTGTAGATTGTAATCACCTCACTTCAAGATGTGTCTAAGGTACCTCATTTAGGTCGTGAATCTCAATAAGATAGGAGAATAAATGAAGAGAGAGTTCAACTTAATTCATTTCAGCATAGAGATTCAGAAATTTGAGGAATGAAAGAAAATTTTATTTTGTTCTTGTTTAAAAATTATTTAATCACTTCAAGAGTTAATCAAAATTAGCACATATGTAAAATCAAATGATGAGCAACACAATTTACGTGGAACCCCTTGCCGGAAAGCAAAAATATTGCTTTTATAAATCTTCTTTCTACACATTTTGTAGGCACCAGCCCATAAGAAACTCCAATTTCTCCAATTTGTGGGCACCAACCCCAATGTTTTGCACAAAAGGAAGAAACTATTGATATCCACTGTAATAGGAAGAAACTATTGAGTACCATTATAATATCCCACACTAGGATATTGCCTCAATTCTGATTTTGGTTGTCAATTTTCAATGTTTGACATTTTGTCAAACACTTTGCAAGCAACCTCTATCTCGCTGTCTTTTATTTTCAGATTGTATTTACTTACTTGGAATGGTTTCAAATGAAATTTAAATGCTAGCAAATGATTATTAAGAAATCCAGGCAAAAAATTGAAATACAGATGCAATCCTTTTTTACAATTTGAATGCATACATATGATTTCTACATGTAAAATGTGCATCTACAGCCAATAGACATTTCTACAAACACTTGGCATACATCCTTTCAATTCTTTCACCAAAGAAATGTTTACAAATATGTATGCAATTACAAATATCAAATGTGCACCTCTAATTTCATAGATATATGAAATCGCTACTGGTGAAGGAACTAAACGCAGCCTAGACAAAGGACGGACTGCTTGGAAGGTGATCGCAGCTCCCTTGAAATTAAATGCAGCCCAAGGAAAAATGTACGCAACCCTTCAATAACACATGCTGCCTCTTACATTCAATTCGCAGCCATATTGGAATAAGATCGCTGTTGTAACATATAAATTCATCACCATTTGAATGCAATTAGAGCCTCCGTCTTGAAGCTCTCTTAGAAGATCAAATTAAGAAGTTATTTCACTTCCTCAAATGATTGCACAATTGAAGAATCCTTGCTCTCCAATGGCTGAAGACGAAACCTTGGTTTTTTCCTCTCATAAACTTCATCAATTTCAAAAAGTTTAAACAACATAATGAAAAAGAACTCATGTGAGTCTTTTATAACTTTTGTGAGAGAATTCACATACATTTCCAGCCAATGTGGGATAAATATACATTTCCCTTTTAATAATTCATTTTCTCTAATACTTTAATTAATACCTTGGCTTAAGCTTCCATGAATTAATTGAACAAATGGCCCCTTCCAATGATGACTCAACCCTCAACTTAAGTGAAATTATAAAGTTAAATTATAACTTTATAATAAGTCATTAAATTATTTAATAATAATTTGGCCACTAAAATAATAATAACTCCCAAAATACTTATCCTTCAAATATGTCATATGCAACAGGAGTCACACCTATTATTTCCTCATGTGACCAAATGCACTTTCCAAAAATAGAAAGGGTCCTTTTCGTACAACATCAGGTTTACTATAAATAATAAATGTGGCAAAAGTATAGCAAATGAAGTCCAAATGACACCAAACCAAAGCATACTGAATCCTGAAGTAGATGCGCACTGAAAGAGACCCTCTGTCCATCCTCATTAGCCTACGAGGGTCACATAATAGGCTAATCCATCCACAGTCATGGTCACGCTAAAAAGGGGACATTACAGTCCTCCCTCACCAAGATTGTTTGTCCTCAAGCAATCAAAGGAATCAAAGAAACACAATGATCCACCCAGATCCCAAGCATAAATATGTATAATGTCCCTAGCGTCACTTGCAAACTCCTGTGATGATAACACTATCCAGAAAGCTATCCTGAACATACTGTCACCATACCAACAATGGTGACTCGCCCAATCTGTAGTGCCAATCCACCTAGATCCCAATAGAGATGTAACCCACATCCATCTACAACTAGAAAGAATGGATATCCGATATCACCTAATAGATCAACTCTCCCCAGACACCCTACCAATCTGCTCTGAGGATGAAGCCCACCTATGCAACACGGACAAGAACTCCCAAAAACAACTGTACTGGAACTCAGATATCCATCCTCTGCAAAACCATCATGGATATGTTGATCCTGCAAGTAGCCTCCTGCTAACTTGCAACAACTAACCCTATCAACTAAAGAGGGTGTAAGCCCATCCCATAAAAGAATGTATGAACCTGGAGCCAACCCACACCTACGTGAAACCAAGTCCTCTACCTGAGGGTCAAAAGAGAAATGATGAGCACTCCTCACTGTGTAGTTGCGATAAAATGCTTCAATCTCCACCAGAGACTCATCATCATCAAACCGAGAACCAAGAGATGGCTCCAATCTCTGTCTCTGACCAACTGGTTGGGCAGGATCCCAGGTAACCCTCTCAGCAAACCCAACCACAAAATCCCTGTGGGGAAGCATTATAGTCAAAGTATCTACAATCTTTCCCGCCAAAACCTGAATACCGCGAGAACCCCGGATGAGAGTACCCTCAGAAGCTCCAAATGGTCCCTCCCCGAATCCTGTTGATGTCAGTTTTGTACCACTACATAACATATAGCAATTGAATACTTGATACAGCGTACCAAACACTCAACCCTCTCTTGAAAAGTATATGAGGATACTCCAAGGTTCCTTACACCTGTGGATACTAACTCAGTTATAAAAATGTGATTTGCTGGTAATCACTTCGGCGGGCTTACGTTGTTCACTTGAGGATGTCAAACTCTCGCTATGATGATGGGATTTATCTTTGCAATGTATACTCAATGTCTTTCTTCGTTTATGTCACTTCCAACTTTGCTCTTCAAACTCTAACTACTAAACTACTTCTTGCTTTACTACTACTCCTAAGGAATGGAAAGATTGGCAAATGGACGGGGATCAACCTAATGAAAGCTTGCCATCGGCTCTACCTCCATAGATGCAATGATCCAAGGGGAATGAGACTAGATTACCACACAAGGCTCCTCAACAAGCCGCTAAGGTGCTAGTGGCCTAGTATATAGATCCCTATCAAACATTCACCAATATCACCATACAACTAGCCATCTACTTCTATCCTTACTTTAACAACTTTAAAAATGAAATCCTACTTTAATTTGAGAGATGAGAAGAACCATGCAAATACACCAAAATGATCATGTATATCCACCATGCAAGTCACAACAATGAATAGAGAACAATTTTGATAGTATTTTGGCAACAATTCTCCAACATAACTCCCTTTTACAAATGAGAACAAATGGCTTTATATAGAGGCTCAAAATTACGAGTGGCCAAGATTAAGAGGCAAAATCAAGGGCCAAGATTAAACCTTACAAACCCTAATTAGGGTTACCATCTTTCAACCAATTACATGAGGGCACCAACTTTGTGGGCCAATGAGAAAATTACAATAATTTGTCAACCAATGAGAACATAGGACACTTGGCATGATTTGATTGCATGCACATGAAATTGCCACCTCATCAACCTTATCTTATAAATTTATTTAATCCTTGAGATGAAGTGAGGCCTTAGATGCTTGAGCTTGTCCTTAGAAACTTTCTCATCACCACTTGAACTTGCTTGTACTTGATGTCTTGACCTTGAAAGATTAAGGTCTCCATGCACTTGGGGTAATCCTGCCTTGGCCATAGTGGCTTGCCTGGATGTGAACCTTCTTGCAGTTTGAGAACCTTGCTCTTGGCCACCACCTTGAAATTAAACTTGACCCCATCAACCTATCTTCTCGCTTTCCACCTTCATTATTCTTGGCTTCTTTAACCTTCATAGCCTTCATAGTCTCCTTCAACCTATCTCTCAATTGTAACCAAACTAGCTTGCACCAAAAGCCAAGCCCTGCCTAGCTGCACCATGTCCACTGCTGGGGTATACTGAACTCCTCCTTATACAATTCCACCCTTACTGATTCTTCCTGCCATAGAGGATTGGCATCTTTCAACCTATCCCTCAATTGTATCATGTCAATGGTACCGATGTTAGTGTCTCGGACTCGCTTTAGTCTCGAGAAGAAAGTGGTCTTGGGCATCATAACTTCCTCGTCAGCTATTTTGGTATTAGTCCCTTTGGATTCTTGCTTGTACTAGCATCCGCTATAGAGTGATTCATAGCAAGCAAAAAGAGAGGAAAAATCCAATCACGACGATCGAGTAATCAGCTTAAAGAGCCAACTCTCTCTCTCAACGAAACTTATCTCCGACACCCAAACGAACAACACCAAAGAAAAGATAACAATTAAAGAGAATAAATTAAACTGATCTTCTTTGCCATAGAGGACTGGCCTCTCTCAACCTATCTCTCAATTGTATCATGTCAATGGTACCGATGTTAGTGTCTCGGACTCGCTTCAATTTCAAGAAGAAGATGGTCTTGGGCATCATATCTTCCTTGTCTCCTATTTTGGTATTAATTCCCTTTGGGAAAGAATCCAATCAAGACAATTGAGAAATCTACTTAATGAGCCAGCCTTCTCCCCCAAAATGAAACTTATCTCCGACACCCAAACAATCAACGCCAATGAAAAGATAGCAATCGAAGAGATAAATTAAGTTAAACCGATCCTCCTCTACACCAACAAATTCTCCTCCAAAGAAGAAGAAGACAACACCAAAAATGCACTCCTTGCAAAATTTTGCTCTTTTGCTGCTCCAAGAGCTCCTCCTTGGCTGCCAAGAGACAAGCAAGAAATGAATGAGAAAATGAGGAGACAAGCCCTCCCTTTATACTAATTTTTTGTTTCTTCAAATAGGGCTGACCTGCATTGGAGGGAAAATAAAATCAATTAAATTGCCAAACATATAACCCAAATTAAATGCATTAAATCACATAGCCTTGGATATTTAATTTTAATTTAAAATTGAGTCAGCCCATTGCAAAAACAAAAATCTGTGCGATAGCATGTTAATTTTCCTTTTTAAAATGAAATTGGGCCACTCCAAAAAATAATCCATATGGGGCCCCTAAACATTGAAATTAACCAAGCCATGGCCCCAAAAAATTAAATTAATTTAAGGAAAGGGCAGATTTAAATTAAGAAAGCCACTTGCATTGAATTGTGCAAAATTATGGATTTAAATTAGCCAAATCCAAAATTATCAAAGGCCCAAAAATTGAAATTTTGAAAAAAGGTCATTTAGGCCTCTAATATAACTTTAAACCTTCCCCATTGTAGACCCAATAACTTGCCTTGAATTTCACACCTCTTAGGCCTTAAAATACATTGAATTTAACACACAAAGGAGCCCAAATTAAATTTCTAAATTACAAACACTCAGCCCAAAAATATAATTTTAAAATGCATTTAATCTCAACAACCTCACCAAAATTAATTAAAATTTGCAAGCCAATCACAATTCAAACAATTTCAAATTTTCATTTATTCATTTCTCATTTAAAATTTCAAAAATCCCACTTGGCAATTTTATTTTTTTTATTATTTGCAATCCAAAAAAAATCATTTAGCAATTTAATTTCCATTTGGCCATTAATTTTTTATATTTTGCAATTTATTATCTCTATTTGGCAATTAAACTCAAATTTGGCAATTTAATATCAAATTTTTATTTAATTTCCACTTTTCTCCACCAACAATTTACAAGATTTTCCAAAAACTATCCAATTTCACAATTAAATTTTAAAAATCTCAAGTTATTCAATTTCATCAATTTTCAAAATTTAATCAAGTCCAAAATTTGCAATTTTATCCCGCCAAATATTAAAATAAAATTTTCTCATCGAATTTCATTTGGCTTGGAGACAAAATCGACTATTTAAGAAAATCAACGTTTCGCACAAGGTGAAAACAAGCAATACCCCCCCAGGCACTTTAAAAACATCCAAGGTGTAAAATTCTCATTCCAAAACCTCTAGATCACCCAAAATTCGCTAAGGCACCCAAACTCTCGAATCTAGGAAAAATTGCCAAGGCTTGCTCAAAAAAATTGGGGTTCCCCAAATATTTTGGGGCGATGGTGTGAAAACCTCACAACAAATCCCAGACTCTCAAGAAGATACTCAACGAATGACTTAGCGCAGTAGAAATTATATGAAGTAGCATCAACTTGCTCCCCTGCAACCCACAGCTGATCCCTCTAAAACTGTGGTACTACCAACTGTCTATCGCTATCAGTTGTATGAGATGACGTAACAGATTTGCCTCTGAAAGAAGGAAACAAATCAACATGAGAGCTAACCACTAACCCAAATGATACCCTGCCCATATCCTGTGAAGATGGAGTAGTGTCGTGAACTGGCACACAACTCTCTCATGAATCCACAACTACTACATCAGGACTCTCAATAACCTGTTATGTATCATCTGTCATCGTGCTAACTACTGGAGAACCTAGTACAACAAGAAACTCGCTATAGTCCTCTACTGAAGTGCTCATCTCATCTGTAAATATTGCACATGTATCAAGGATGGATGTAACTGCACCCTCATCACATCCACCATCCCTATCCGTGGAAGTCAACTCACTACCAACTACCACTATATGTAGTTGAACTGGATCTGGGGCTAGCGTAGACTGTACACGCTCCAACTCCACAACCACCTCTCTCAACTGCAGATGCGACTCCTAGAGAGCCAACTGGGTGGTCTCCAACACCTCAAAAGTCACCTCAAGCTCATGGGTGAGCTCAACCACCTCCTCCTCTTTCCCTAACAATGCCTCGTAACAAGTGCTACCCCACTCAAGAAGGTAATCCCTATCAACTACCAACTGTAAATAATTCTGCTTCAAGATCCTAACAGCCTCTCGAAGTGAATGAATCTCTACTAGGGAAAGGCAACTACCACTGTGCTCATCTGACATAGGAGCACCCCAACCATATACAGGAAACATCTATCGGATAGCATCATAATGCTCAATAGCTGAAGAAATATCACTATCGCTCACCTTCAGTTGATTGGTCACATGATGTCTCTGCATATCGTGGCTCCTACGTAAGCTCTCTGACTCACTAACTGCACTGTGATAGGAAATTCTATCCTCATTCCTCACCACATGATCACTAACATCATGTGCGCTAACAACCCCGCACATGTCCAACAACGAGGTACTACTGGGTACCTCTGCAAATATCTCATTTGAAGAAGTGGAAGCCACAACTGTATCAAACTTTTCACATGCCTCTGCTTCCCCCTCCACAATAAGTCCTTGTAAACTATGATCCTGAGACCTATCATTATCCAATAACCACTCTGAGTCATTACCCAATATCTGATATGATATACCAGACTCGCTGCAACATGAATCATCTTCATAGATAACATCAGTAGTGTCCACATCACCAATGTCAATATCATCAACCTGTAAAAACCTCTAATATCTCATGTTGCTGCCAACGTGACTCACTACTATCATAGAAATCAGAATTAGAAGAACTCGCATTTTCCATGCAATCCTAAAAACTAACACTCTCGTCATGCGAGTCAAAACCCATAGTGATACCCACAACATCCTCTACACTTGCCCTGTCATCAACGACATTAATAGGCTCAAACATAGGACCGTTGTCATAAGAATCAAAACCTATATCATTAGAAATTTCATTGCTACCAGTTGATGTAGGGTTGTCATCAATGGTGGCTATCATGTCATCAGCATTCCCATGATCATGAGCTCGTCTCATGGAAATGATGAGACTCAATGCAATTGTCCTCAAGCAAGTCTGTCATAACCACATGCTCCTGAGAAGAGCCTCTAGCATCACACATATAAGGACTATTAATTGTCTCACTGAGCAAAGGCTCCACTACTTGATGGTTGTTGCCTACTGAAGTTACGCCTGTACAATCCTCTCGTTTCTCTTCCTGCTTTCTCTGAGGAAGACTTTTTGAAGAAGGAAACCATAAACCTAGCTACCCTATCAATAGTTGCCAAATTTGAAAGTGGTGCTTTCAGCCTTTCCTATATTTGCTATGATACCACTATAAGAACTCCTGCGCGTTCTAACTTTAACAAACCCCAAATTGCTTCATTTTTATATGTTTGACATTTCATTTTCCAAAGCACCTGTATGTTTCCTAGAATGTGACACACTGCTCAATTGGTTTCCATATTTACTGGATTTTCTATATTCGTTCATGACTGAAATAAAGCTAGAGTGCTGGCCACTCCAAACAAATGTGTGAGCTCAATAATTTTCACCCAAACAGGATGGCAGGAAACCGCTTTGATACAACTGTAATATCCCACACTAGGATATTGCCTCAATTCTGATTATGGTTGTCAATTTTGAATGTTTGACATTTTGTCAAACACTTTGCAAGCAACCTCTATCTTGTTGTCTTTTATTTTCAGATTGTATTTGCTTGCTTGGAATGGTTTCAAATGAAGTTTAAATGCTAGCAAATGATTATTAAGAAATCCAGGCAAAGAATTGAAATACAGATGCAATCCTTTTTTACAATTTGAATGCATACATATGATTTCTACATGTAAAATGTGCATCTACAGCCAATAGACATTTTTACAAACACTTGGCATGCATCCTTTCAATTCTTTCACCAAAGAAATGTTTGCAAATATGTATGCAATTACAAATATCAAATGTGCACCTCTAATTTCATAGATATATGAAATCGCTACTGTTGAAGGAATTAAATGCAACCTAGACAAAGGACAAGCTGCTTGGAAGGTGATCGCAGCTCCCTTGAAATTAAATGCAGCCCAAGAAAAAATGTACACAACCCTTCAATAACACATGTTGCCTCTTACATTCAATTCGCAGCCATAGTGGAATAAGATCGCTAATGTAACATATAAATTCATCACCATTTGAATGCAATTAGAGCCTCCATCTTGAAGCTCTCTTAGAAGATCAAATTCAAAAGTTATTTCACTTCCTCAAATGATTGCACAATTGAAGAATCCCTGCTCTCCAATGGTTGAAGACAAAACCCTGGTTTTTTCCTCTCATAAACTTCACCAATTTCAAAAAGCTTAAACAACAAAATGAAAAAGGAACTCATGTGAGTCTTTTATAACTTTTGTGGGAGAACTCGCACACATTTCCAGCCAATGTGGGATAAATATACTTTTTCCTTTTAATAATTCATTTACTCCAATACTTTAATTAATACCTTGGCTTAAACTTCCATTAATTAATTGAATAAATGGCCCCTTCCAATGATGACTCAACCCTCAACTTAAGTGAAATTATAGAGTTAAATTATAACTTTATAATAAGCCATTAAATTATTTAATAATAATTTGGCCACTAAAATAATAATAACTCCCAAAATACTTATCCTTTAAATATGTCGTCTGAAACAGGAGTCACACCTATTATTTTCCCATGTGACCAAATGCACTTTCCAAAAATACAAAGGGTCCTTCTAGAACAACATCAGGCTTACTATAAATAGTAAATGTGGCAAAAGTATAGCAAATGAAGTCCAAATGACGCCAAACCAAAGCATACTGAATTTTGAAGTAGATGCCCACTGAAAGAGACCCTCTGTCCATCCTCACTAGCCTACGAGGGTCAGATGATAGGCTAATCCATCCATAGTCATGGTCACACTAAAAAGGGGACATTATAGTGTACCGTGTTTTTTTATTTCTTTCATTTTGTTTTATCTGTTTTGAGCCAGCGAAATGTATTTTATAGTTCTCATTTTGTATTTTTCAGAATAATACACATACTCAGTATATGTGTATTTACTATTTAGTTCGATGTATTCAATAATGTCTTATCAACTGTGCATTGATGTATTCGTGTCTTCTCAAGGCTCGTATTGGTATTTGTTTTGTCTCTTCCATCATCTATAATCCCTTTAGGTTTGCTATGCTTGTTTTCTTGCTGACTGAGATCTGTCACCACCGTATATTGTTTCCTCTTATATTGTTTTCTTGCTGACTGAGATCTGTCACCACCATATATTGTTTTCAAAATTTAGAATTGTAGCTTCTATATCACAAGGAATGGTCTATTACTTTTTCAAAATTTTCATATTCATTTCATGCAAAAAGCCATGTAATGGAAACTTTATTAGCAGGCTTTAAGCTTGTCTACTAGTTACCTAGATTCTAGAACCCATGTTTTACAAAAACAATAAATTTGTCCAATAAATGGTAGTTTTCTCTTATTCATATGCAGTTATGAATGAGAATGTCCAATGTTTATTATAAGACATCTACTGGCTACAAAGTTAAAATAATGCCTTTCAAGCCAGTTAGACTGAACCATTAAACAGCAGGAATTCAAGATACCAAGGTTAACGAAACTCACAATGAAATGTTCCTGATTTCTGTTTGGGTTGGCCAGCCCAATATTTAAATGATTAATTAGTTGATGTATAAATAAATGTCAATTATTATCAATTTCAATAAAATCAACTTATAGGCGGACCTGTTTCTTTGTGCCGGTTTCCCTTTGTGGCCATTGTTTACATTTACTGTTGCTTAATGGTTCTTTGCTTGTTTAATGGTTTTACCAGCATCATACTTGATTTAGATGTACATTTTATTAAATTTGTATAAGAAAATTTCACCTGTGAATGATGAAATGAATTCATTTTCTTCTATGAGCTCTATTTTTTGGCATTTTATAATGTTTTATTATTTATAAATATAAACTTACACTTAGTTAGAATCTTAGAATTATATCTATGTAATTCTTTTCAATGCAGATATATTTATGTATATTTTGAATATATTTCAATGCATATTAGAATGTTTTATATTTCTGCATTTTTTGAATATAAAATCTACATATATTTATGTTTTTTAAAATAAATATGCATATATGTTTATGAAATTTTGTCCACATTTTTTATTGCAAATGCCAAAACTTTGTGCAAGACTTTAAAATCTAGCAAAACTTAAAAGACTTAATTAAAATACTCTTGCAGATATTTTATCACAATGCCACATATAAAAGATTTTGCGTGGACACATTGCACAACAATTGTCGGTACAAATAAGGTTAAGTGCAATTGGTGTTTGAATGTTGTTAGCAGTGGAATTTACCGCTTCAAATGTCATTTGGAAAAAGTACCGGGAAACAACACCACAATATGCGGCAAATGCCTTGCAGATGTCACATACCAGACCATAAGAGCTCTTGATGGAATCAATGAGAATAAGGAAAAAAAGTCGAGAACTGGGAATGAATAAGGTTCCAATTTTACAGGTGGTAAGAGGAAATAATTGGCTGAGGAAGATGATGGAGGGTGGGAGGGTTTCAGGGAATCTGAGACTGAGACTATAGCATGTGGCCCAAACACGGGTGGAGGGAACATCAATCATTTCTTCGCACCACTTACTACTCCAAGATCACAAACCACTTTGGGGAGTACAGGGTGGAGGAAAGTTGTCCATGAACAAGCAATGAAGGGGATTTCAAATTTTTATTTCTCCTCTGCCTTAGCATTCCATGCTTGCAGATCTCCATATTGGCAAGCTATGATGGATGGCATTGCAGCTACAGGTCTTGGGTTTAAAGCCTCATCTCACAATTTAATGAGGGTTGGTATGCTTGATGATGTAGTAAAAGATGTTCAACATGTTGACGAGCATCGGTTAGAGTGGGGTAATAGTTGGTGCACCATCATGTCAGATGGATGGACAAATAGAAAGAACTGAACCCTCATCAACTTCCTCGTCTCTCGTGATAGAGACACTATATTTCTGAAATCTATGGATGCATCACATGTAATGAAAATTGCAAGTGCATTGTTCGAGATGTATGACTCAGTAGTCATAGATGTGGGGCCACAAAATGTGGTTCAATTTATTACAGACAATGTTGTTGCTTGTGTTGCTGTTGGAAAACTCTTGACAGAAAAATACCCCTCTATGTTTTTTACCCCATGTCAAGCACATTGCCTTGATCTAACCCTAGAGAACATTGGAAAAACTGAATGGGTGAACGAGGCATTGCAAAAGGCTCATGTTGTTACAAAATTTATCTACAATCACACGAGGGTTTTGAGTATGATGCGCCAGTTCACAGGAGGCAAGGAGCCGGTTCAACCAGGGGTGACAAGGTTTGCAACCCACTTCCTTGCACTATAGACTCTAGTTCAACAAAAAATGAACTTGAAACGCATGTTTGTTTCAGCAGAGTGGATAGAGTTAGACTTCTCAAGAAGAACAAATGGCATGAGAGTGGCAGAGTTGATATATTCTACCAATTTTTGGGAAGCAATTGAGCAGGTGGTACAATTCTTAGAGCCTCTCGTAAAAGTGTTGAGACTAGTGGATGAGGATAAATCCCTAATGGGATATTTGTATGAGGCCATAGATAGGGCCAAGGCGGTGATGAAGGGTAGATTGGAAAATGACAGAACAAGGTATCAGGCATTATGGGACATAATTGATAGGAGATGGGATGGATAGATGCACTCTTCTCTTCATGTTGCAAGATACTTTCTCAATCCATCATTGTTCTACAACATTAATTTTACAGAGATTGATGCTAAGATCACACAAGGTTTGTTCAGGTGCATGGAAAAAATGTTTCAAAGCACAAAGAAATTGAAAACCGCTATGTCAAAGTTACAAATGTAGAAGAAGGGAACTGGATTTCTATCATCTAGGGTTATCGAGGAAGGGAGAACGACCTTCCAACCAGGTAGACACTTTAAATTTTTGATAGTCCATTTAATTTGTTTGCATGATCAACAAATTTGTTAAGATGTGAAGATATTCTTACATGATATCATCTCCCCATAATCTGTTTTTCAGCTCAATGGTGGGGATTTTTTGGTCACGAATGCAAAAATCTTAGGTGGATGGCAATACACATTTTGACCCAGCCATGCAGCTTCTCTGCTTGTGAACGTAATTGGAGTGTTTTTGAACACATACATTCCAAGAAACGCAGTCATCTAACACAAAAACGAATGAATGACTTGGTATTTGTTCACCACAACCTTCGCTTGAAGCTGAAGAAAGCTCAAGGTAGGAGTTTTATTATCTTGCACTCAATTGAAGTTGTATTCATTCTATTTTTCACTTGTAGGAAAGACTAATTTCTACATAGAAAAAAACAGGAACAATTGAGGATGACTCCCCAATTGACCTTGACAAGATAGATCCAGAGTCTGAGTGGATTGCTGTGCCTCAAGGTGATGATGATCAAGTTGATGATTATGTTGATGATGATGTTGATGTTGATCGTGATATTGAGCATGAAGATTTAGAAATCATGGAAAAGGCCAACTTTTCTAGTAGTGTTATTGAAGGACTTAGGTCACGGACTTTCTAAGGAGAAGCATCAACAAGGCCTCCTGCCCCGTAGTATGCCATTGGCTACATTTCAGTTTTTGGAACTTTGTACTTAGTTTATAAGTTGACTTTTTACAAAGTCACAAACTATGTTGTAATTGACATTTTGACAATTATCTCCATCTAGTTATCTTTTATGCTATTGTGGTATGTTTTCTGCAATATAATCAGCGATAAGTATATAAATGATGAAAATCCATTCTCTACAATCTAAAGATGTAACTCTATATTTTATTAGCTCTCAATATATCTATGATGTGGAAATGCCCTTTAATTTAGAAAAAAATGTAATTTTTTACTGTTTTTCTTTAAGTTTTTACAGTTTTTGTAAATCTGATTTTTTCACGATTTTTTCCCATTTTTTTCAAAAAATCCTACTCTTTTCGTCTGCTGATTTTTTCCCACAAAGATTAATGCTACTATGGTTCATACACCACTATGCTAATAGTAAAGTAACATAGCAAAATACACCACCATATATATTAATGTTTTAGTCTAAATGACATATGTTTTTACCTTTTTGGCCTTTTTAGTGGTCTATTTTAGGGTTGGAGGGTTGGATTGACTAAAATATACCAAAAAAAACTTTAAAGAAATCAAAAAAATCTATTTTTTGGCCAAATTCGGGCTGGTTCCTGCCACAGATTTGCAAATTTGCCATAAAACTGACAAAATTCGTGCTGGGTTTGTCTAACAGAGTTTGACCAAGACTTTGGAGGTCTGCAGGAGACTTTTGCAAGTATATGATAAGGACCAAACTTTTGCAAGAGCCGGACTAGACTTTGGGGTTGCCAGGGAGGAATTTGGTAACATAGGTTTTGAGTATTCAGAAAATTTGTTGACAGTAACCCAGTTCTCCACCCAAGTTTGTGCCAAGTCCAATTTTTTAGAAAAGTTCCATCGGCCAAGTTACATCCACGTTTGAGATTCTCAGGTAGGGTTGCCACAATGAAGACCTTAATTTAATTCTCCTGAAAACCACTAGGTTTGCTCTTGTTGTTGCATTAATGTGAAAGTGTGTTTGAAAAAATACATGTTATGCATTTCTACGGACCAGGCTACCATTTGCATCCCAAAGGCTGATGGGTTATTTATCCTTCAACTAACCAATCAAGAAAAATTATACCAGTCAAAGTAAAATGCCTGGGCCCTATTCTTGACTGAGCACCTAGGCATTGCCAATTCGTATATAAGAATATTTATTCATGGAAATATCCAACAATATCAAATTACCCAAAAGAGCACATTTAAAGAACTAAAGGTCCTCCCTAAAATTTCAAACCCTTTTCTTTCTTTAAGGAGGAGATAGCCATCGAGTAGTGGCCCTCTAGCATCATCAATATGTCCACCGAGCGTAGTAGTGTCTAATCCTGTTAACTCGTATATCCAGAGTTCTGGATCTTGGTAAAGCCCCTTTGAATTTGCAGATATGAAGGTTTTACTTAACGTCCCTTATTTAATACTTTCTTTCCACTTCGTCCCTAGCAAACTTCACTTTTAGGAGATCTTCTGTCCTAAGGTAGTAGCCATTTTACTTATTTGTGGGGAAAGAAAACCTGATGATAACTCCCAAAACATGACACTCAATGAAATGCTAAAGATCCTCTTTACAGATTTAGTTTGTCTTATTTGAGACCCCAGATCTGATATTTGGAATTTGATGGAGAATTGTGAGGAGACCATGTCCATTCAACCCTTGGCTGGTATGGAAAGATCCTTACTACTTTGGATATTGGAGGTGGATTCAAACAGGAAGGGAAAGAGGATGAGATAGATGATGGGAGGTGGATGGTATTTTCTTCTATAATGTCATGTTCATGTATAATTCTAAAATAAGTATCTCTCAACTGTTACCAGGGAAATAAAGGGACGCAATTCCTCTGACAAATATTGCCTGCTTAATCAGTTTAATTGTTTGATGCATGTTTATTAGTGTTTACCCTCGTGGGGTAACAGACAGTAATTGCATACAGACAAGTAAGTACTCAGCATAGAATATAAAAGAGCATTGTATTCATGTATTCACCAGAGTTTTCCGTACATAATCATTGTGTCTTTAACAAAGGAACAAGTACATATATATAATGTCCGAAGGGATGCGAGGCGAACCGTCGCACCCATGTAACTCCTCCGGACGGACCAACCGTCTAACTACCCAAGTTACCTGACAACAATTAGCCATTTAACTCATCTCTATTTTGTCTTAGGTTGACAAAGATGATTAACATTTACTGTGTTTAATTAGATATTCATCTACCTCTATTTTGACATTTTTGAAGAATTCAATGTATTTTACTGTTCTCATAATATGTAAGCAACGACAGGCCAATGATAGAATTGGAGATATAGATTTGGCTATAAGGAAAAGTCAACAACGTCATCCCCCCCAAAAGAAAAGTTGTCTCCGGCGACTAAACAACAAAATGGAGATAATGCTCAATACATAAGAAAAAGAAATCAGCTAAGAAGAAGTGGAAGGGGGCATCCTTGGAACTGATGGTTGGGACGTTGAAGAGTTGACCTTCTGCCTCAACTGATACACCTATTGCGTACGGACATCCAGGTCCGCCTATATCTAGGATTTGGCCTCAACTACTTCCTTGAGCATGAGAGTAGCCTCCTGTAGCTCCGTATCCTTGTGACTGCACACCGCCTTGGCTTTGACTAACTGGCCTTCTACTATACTCTTACCGGCATTCGCTGCCTCTAGCTGTGCCAAAAGTGCTACATGCTCCATCTGCCAAGCACTCTATTGGGCTGCTAACTGGGCGGCTATCTCCTCCCGACATCTCTCTACTGCCACCCGAGCCCTCTCCCGAGCCTCCTCTGTCTCTCGTGTCGTTATCACTGTCTGCACAAGTCGTCGGCCCTTATCAATCATCACTTCAAAAGAATCCATATACTCTGCCAAATCCGTGGCCATCATAACTTCTATCGGTTTCCCCTTCGTTGCCTGCATTGCGGCTGCCCCCATCTCTACACTCTGCCCGCCACCTCTAGCATGACCCAACTCGCCATCATCCCAATGGATGTCCTCACGTTGAGGGGACAAAATAGAAGATCCTCGTGCCACAGGTGTAAGGAACCTCTGTGCCAGGTAAGCACTTACGCGACCCATCACTAGTAGTCCACTCTGACACATAGGTGTAGAAAATTTCTCAACTGGTACGCCTCCATCCATACTGTTACAGCCGGAATCAATCAACACGGAGGCATCAAAGGTTACCACAGGCTCTGACCCCAACACCTCTAGCTGTACCTAGTCGGACTCATCCCTACCCTGCTCGAGGAACTACTCCATCTCCTCTGCGACGTCCTTGTCGGGAGGTACACTCTCGCTATCCCCAGTCTCTGGCTCTGGAAGCGTAGCTGCTATGGAAACTTTGGCCGATGTGACCACAGGCGGAGTCAACTGAACTGGGGCTCGAACCTAGCCAAATGCCAGAATGGCTGTCAAACCGGAGACCAAGGCAACTTGTGCCACACTGGAGGGCACGAAACATGGGAATAGTAACGGAGTGGGTAAAATTATCCCCACTTCTTCTTCGTTGTCACCCTCTGAAGCACTCTCCTCTGATGTCTCCCCACAGCCGCTATCCATATCTCCATGCTCCCCACTCACCTCCAACTCCTATCTGGCTCGTTTCAAACCAGCTACTACCTTCTGACCGCCAGGTGTATCCAAGTGGCGCCATCACATGATGGGAGGCTCACCTAGAGCCAAAGGCCCCACCTTAACCTCTTGTGCCAGTATGGCCGATGAAATCTATCGCTCCACTGCATCCAAGAAGAGCCCAATGGCATAGTGCGGCATGTAAAACGTCCGGTGCTGAAGCGTCATAAAAGCATACATCCGCTCCGCCAGTACAGTAGCCCAATCATACATTCTGTCGCCCAGCAAGTGGTTCATCAATGTGACTTGCTGAAATGAAATGTCTGAAGCGCAGCTAGACCCTGTAAGATAGCTCTTCACTACGTCCATAAGACATCACCAGCGGCCCTCCTGGATGAAAGTCTTCTTGATTCCATGATTATGTGATGCCTTCCAGAGGGACTCCTCCGCAATCGTGAGATCATCTCTACAAACCAGCCGAATATAAAAATCTTTATTTCTGCACTCATCTTCTGTGGCCTCAAGTCAACCTTCACGCCTCTGGTTGGCAACCTGAAAACTTGGCGAAACTCAGATATTGTGAAGGAAACCGTCACCGAGTGGTTCAAGTAGGGAATAGTGCTCTACTTTGAAAATCTGTCGAAGGACTCAATCATTGCCCGCAATAGGCCTTTGAAATCTTTGATATAGAAAATTGGCATTTGGATAACCCATTGTACCTGAGCCCTTGAGAGGTTGTCTTTGACCAATAGGGTTTTGGGGGTATCCTCGCTCTCATTCCACCATCTTCGGCATTCCAGGCCATTCAAACCCTCGAAAGCAATGGTCTACGTTGTGATCTCCTCTCTCTGAGATCCCGCAGCTACCATTTGTGGCCTCTGAATTTGCAACTTCTTCCCTATACTTGTGCCTGCAACTCGTGCACCAGAAGAAAGTGGTGTATTCTTGCTCATGCCCCCAGAGTCCTCTTCAACCTTTTCCTCCAACTTTGTTTGTCGGCAGAGTCCATAAGTATTTCTTCCTGCTCCCAATGAAAATATAACCATTTTTCAACTGTCGTACAAACTCTCTCCTTAGTTTTTCCTCTTCCTCGGTAGTACAACCAATGAAAATAATCTTCACAAAACTGTGACCGTACGGAATGCAAAACTATGATGTTGTTTATTATCTCCTTCTAACCGTACGGTCGTGGGATGTCATGTTGTCGTACGAACGCAGGCTGATGCCTCCTGGTTGCGATTTCTTTCTAAGTGTCGTGTTGTTTTATACCGTACTGCCCTTCTATTTTTCCTCCGTGTGGCACGTGCTTTATACCCCTCGCCGTACGGAACTCCTTGCTGATCCCTGTCGTGGCCGTATGGCAGCACGTGCAAATTAATATCAATTAAAAAAATTACTATCCCGTCACCATACAGCAGCACGTGCAAATTGATTTCCCTTCACCGTACGGCAGTACGTGTGTGCGGTAAACTGGTCGTACGGGGTTTAAATGTCGTACGGTTAGCTTGCCGTACGGTGGCAGCATGTGTTTTTCCGTCATGTGGCCGTACGGTGCTTTTTTTTTTTGAATTTTTGAATTTTTGAATTTTTACTTTTTTTTAATTGCGGAGTTGTTGCTAGCTCAAGCTCTCCGTCCTCTGATGGTAAATTTTCAGCTTCGATCCATTGATAGCATCTGGGATTTCCTGTCAGTCAAGGGTCCACAACTTGACCGACCCGTCCACTGCGACTTCTCGAACTTTGTAGAGGCCTAGCCACTTAACTTTGAATTTCCCAGGCTTAATCTCGTTTCGCCCATTGAACTTTAATACTAACTGGCCTGGTGTGAATTGCATCCGACGGAGGTGCTTGTCGTACCACAATTTCCTCCGTTTGTGCTACTTCGGTGGCCCACTGTGCCAGTGCTCTTTTTTCGTCTAGTTTATTCAAGACATAAAGTCTTTCTCTCAAACTCTCCATGTCGCCGAGCTTGTTCTCCGGGGCTATCCACAGACTAGGCACCATGAATTCAGTCGGTACCACTGCCTCCTACCCGTACATCAGCTGGAATGGTGTCTACCCGGTGGTTACCTTGTACGAAGTCCGGCAGGCCCATAACACAGAGGGCAAATTTTCTTCCCAATCTTCACCTTCAACGCCGCATGACTTATAGATGACTCCTACCAAGATTTTGTTCGTCACCTCAGCCTGGTCGTTCACCCGAGGGTAGTACAGACTTGACAGTGTATGGAAAATCTTAAATTTTGTGGTCAAGAGTTTAATCACATGATTGACAAAATGACCGCCCCTGTCACTTGTCAACTGAATCGGAATACTATATCTTGTTATTATTTGTTCGTAAATGAACTTTGCAGTGCTTATGGCAGAATTATCGGTTAATGCACGGGCTTCCACCCATTTCGTCAAATATTTGGTGGCCACCACAATGTGCCGGCAGCGGCGAGCACGACTGACCTTCAGAGGCCCAACGAAGTCCAATCCCCATCTTTCGAATAGTTCTTGCGCATGTGAGGGATTGAGTGGCATAAAGTCTCGTTTGAGGGGTTTCCCAGCGCGCTGGCAAGTGTCACATCCAACTACCCATTCTCTGGCGTCATTGTATAATGTTGGCCACCATAAGCCAGCCAACAACACCTTCCTGGTCGTGGTGTCTGGACCCATGTGTCCTCCAATAGGTCCTTCGTGAGCTTCCCTCAGCACTCTTAATACCTCTTCTTCCATCACACATTGCCTCAGCACCTGGTTTGGGCCCATTTTGTACAGCAGTCCATTGATTAGCTGAAAGGTCCTGCTTCTCAGGACCAACTTCCTTCGTTCTCCCGGGGGCATGCCCTCCGGGAATCAAGTCGTGGACAAATACTCACCGATACTCGTGTACCACTTCGAGAGTACGGCAATATGGAACAAGTGTGCGTCTGGGAAGTCATCATTTATTCCCATAGGTGGCTCGCCTGACTTGATTTGCGACAACTGGTCAGCAATCACATGGCTGCGCCTTGGCCGTACTATAATTTTGAACGTGAATTCCTGAAGTAGGAGGAACCACCGACTCACCCTTCCTTGGATGATCGGTTTATTGACGAGGTACATAAGGGCTTGGTGGTCCACATAGAAGGTGAACAGCGTCGCCAGTAGATAACGTCTGAATTTCTGGACAGAGTAAATCATTCCGAGGGCCTCCCTTTCCGTGGTACTGTATATCTTCTCCGTGTTCGACAGCAACCGGCTTGCAAAGTAGATAGGATGATCGAGTCTGTGCCCTCCTTCCTAAGCCAGAGTGGCTCCGATAGCATAGTTCAATGCATCCATGTGTACATGGAATTCCCTGTCCCAGTTTGGAAATGCCAAAATAGGAGCCGCCAACAACTTTGTCTTTAGATCCTCAAAGGCTTCCCCTTGCTCCTTCGCCCAAACGTACGGCTCCCCCTTCCTCATGAGCTTATCCATTAGGTATGAAACCCGGGCAAAGTTTTTGATGAACCGGCAATAGTATCCAATATGGCCGAGAAAGGATTTGACGTCGGTTACCTCAGTGGGGGCCTCCATCTCGACTATTACCCGAACCTTGTCAAGGTCTATTTTTAATCCTTCTTTGCAGACTATGTGCCTAAACAGCTTCCCTTGCGGCAACATAAATCGGCATTTCTTTGGGTTGAGTGCCAAGCGGGCTCGCCGACACCGCTCCATGCATTCCCCCAAGGCTACAATGTGTCTGTCCTATCCACTAAATATGGACCAGTCATCCAAAAATACTTTAAAGTTCCCCTTGGACATTTTGTCAAAGATATGGAGGATAATCCTCTAGAAGGTCGCTGGTGCATTGCACAGACTGAAGGGCATCTGATTGTACGCGTACACACCATGCTCCACTACAAAGGTTGTTTTCAACTTATCTTCCTCTGCAATGGATATCTGGTTATATCCCGAGAACTCATCCATAAAAGAATAAATCTCATGGCCAGCCACCTCTTCCAATATGTTATCCGTGAAGGGGATCGAGAATGGGTCCTTGATTGTTACTGGATTGAGGCACCTGAAATCCATGCAGATGCGGATCTGGCTGGCTTCCTTCTTCTGGGAGGTCACGATTGGTGAAACCTACTCGCTTGTGTCAACCCAGAAGATGATCCCAACTTCTAACATCCGCTCGATTTTGGTCTCCACCCTTGCAGCATAATTCTTATTCATTTTGTACAGCCTCTTCCGCACAGGTTGGGCTCCAGGACCCAAGGGAATACGGTGCACACATAATTCCGGAGGTACACCCTTCAAATCCTTGTAGGTCCAAGCGAACACATCCTTGTATTCTGTAAAAATCTTGAAGGTTGTTGTTTTCAATACAGGGCTCCAGTCGTCTCCCATTAGGATGGTTTTTGGATTTTGCTCATCGCCAAGGTTTATTTCTTTCAACTTTGCTTCTTTGTACCGGATTGGTTCCTCCTTGGGAAACTCATGGGCAGGGCTTTCTCTCATCAGAGCTTCTCCTTCTCTATATTCTGTATATTCCGGAGGGAACTCATTCTGGTCTTCCTCGATCTCCAGTATGTTACAAGATGGTGGAAATAATTCATAATCACCCATCAGCCAGTGGAATAAGACGTCCATGGAATCTGTATCATCCTCCAGTTTAGTATCCCTTCGGCATTGGGCTCCATACTTCCTTCCCCTTCATCTATTCCGTCATCCGATTTCGAATTCGAAGAGGATGCCAGTTCTTCTCCGACCATCTGCGTTGTGAGGTCTATCACAAACTTCCTTCCTCCTTTCTCAAATGACAGAATGTTCCCTTTCCAGTTATAGTTGGCTCTGGCAGTCACCATCTACCCCCTCCCTAGGATGGCATCGTACCCCTTCTGCTTCAAGGGAATTACTACAAAGTCCAAAATGAACGGTTGGGTCCCAATTGTTACCTGTTGTGCCATCAAGGTTCCGAGGGGCTTGATACCGTGTTCGTCGGCCCCTGGCAGGTTGAAGGTTGGCGGCCACAGTGTTGGTTTCCCCAGGCTCTTCAGTTTCCTCTGGTAGAACGTTCACCCCAGATCCACCGTCAACAATCATGTTAGTGAGGATGGTATCCAAGATACCCATCTCCACCACTGCAGGGTTCCGCCCACTGTTTATTGACAACGTCATGGGGTCGGTTGCGGAGCCGCCGGGAACCTCCGTCCATTCAAACGTGCTTGCTGGAACGTTTTGTCCTAGGAATAGGGTCATTTTCAGATGCAGCATTGTTTCCAGTAGGTCCTTGACCTTTACCGATATCTCCAATCACATCATCTGCCTTAAAATATTTTGCTCTGCCATGGCTCGGGTAGAAGTGTCGATGTCTATGGAGTTCTCCATTCCCTTCTCGATCTCGTCCTTTGCCTCGAGCACCCATTGTTTCTCCGTCCGAGGGTCAGGATACGTGGCCTTCTTGGTTTGCCCGCGTGTAATTGCCAAGATCTTCTCAGTGCCCCCCTGTTCCATGTCCAAGATGTTGCAACCGGGCTTCAGGCAGTTACCTTCCTCATGGTCCCCCGGTCCGCACCACCGACACAATTTTTGTGGAGCGGGAGCCTCTTTCTGGCAATCATGAGCAAAATGTCCCCATTGATTACAGTTTCTACACTGTATCATAGGTCTCCCCTTGGCATCGTACTGGATCCGCGGCCGGTTATTATTGTTCTCATTATTTCCTCTGCCTCCCCGTCGGTTATTTCTGTAACCATTGGATGATGCAGCATTCTATGGGCCGCCAGTTCCAAACGTGGAGGGCTTCTCTTGAGTGAAGAGCACTTGTTGATTCCTGGCCCTCATATTGTAGGGACATTCTTTGGTGGAATGTCCCGCAATCTGGTAGATGTCGCAAAAGGCTTTCTTGGGACACGAACCTTTCGTGTGTCTGGCTTCTTTGCAGTCTGTGCACCACACGGTGTCTTCCTCAGTTTTGCTCGAGCTTCCCTTGGTGGCCTTAAGTTCTTTCATCATTCTCTCGAGATATTTCTGTAGGGCAAGCACTTTGTTACTCGATTCTCCCTCGCTACTTTCCGCATCAAATTCATCATCGAAAGACTTAGTCTTTTTGGAGGTCTTACATTCGCTCTCCAAATCCATTGCACAATTGTACGCATTGTTGTACGACATGGGTGGTACGATTTTCATTTTCTTCCAGAGTGAAGTTTTTAATCCTTCCACAAACCACCTTTTTTGAGTTCGTCCGTCGGGGCGGATTCCATCTTCCCGATGAGTTCCTTTAGTCGCTGGCTGTAGGCACAAACCGACTCACTCTTGTTTGCTTTGTATTATAAATCTCAGCCAAAATCTCATTGTCGTCCCTTAGCAACTGAAATTCCATCTAGAAAGCCTTTTTCACATTGTCCCATGTCGTCAAGCCTGTTTTATCTACATCCGAATACCAATCTATGGCTCCTTCCCTTAATGTTGCAGGGAACTGTCGGATCCATTCATCCTGGTCCGTAACCCCATTGGCAGCCCATATAGTTTCACAGATTCAACAATGCCAAACAAGATCCTCCTTCGCTTGGCCCATGAACTTGAGCAATTTCTGTTTACTCGCAGCCATGGTTGCTTGTTGTCTCCACAATGGATTCGGTGCTCCGACACCGCCTGTGCCAGCACTCATACCCGCACTTCCTTGGTTGTGTGCAGTATTAACCAGTGGCACTTGCGTAACTAGTGGGACCATACTATGTGGAGTTCTCCGCTCCAACAGAGGGTTCGCCTGTGCGTTAGTAGCACCTTCGGACGTACCATCCCCTCCTTGGGCTTGGTTCTCCACACCTAGTGTATGGGTCAGACCCTCCTTGAACTGATCTCACTCTTCCTAAAGGAAGACCTTTCTCAAGCATGTTTCCTCAAGTAGTTCCTCCCTACTCCGCACTCTCCGATGCTCTGACGAAGTCAACTGTTCTTCGTCAGCCTGTGCACCTTCCGTACCACTTCCGAGGTCCCCTTCGAGCAACCCTCCAGCAAGCTAGTCCTGGGCAAGTTGCCTCAGCCTATATCGACGTTCACGTTGCTGTGCGGAAATCAAAGCCTTCTGTGTGGCCTCACCTTCATCATCTCGTGCTTTCTTATTTCTATCTTTGTTTAAAAAATTGGGCATCAAAACTGAACACAAAACATTGCTTTTCAAACAAAAAGAACACTTATTTTATTTATTCATGTCGGTTTACAACATTGCCAATTGCATTACAATTGTTTGTGTTCCTTTCTCCCTTTCGTCCGACTTCATATTTCAAAGTCCCCTACGATTGCCATCGCCTTCTTCCTGATAGTGGCGGAGGTGTTCCCGAGCGTGGTATGCGCGGAGGATTTCCTGACAATGTTCCTCTCAGGCAATCTCCTCCTGGCGAGTGCATTGTGCGAGCGATGTCTGTGCTAGCAAGTGAGGGAGATGGTTTAGCAGTCAGTTGGCTGCAAGGTTAGCCTCGATCATGGCCCACACGGCACTGGCTGGAACTTGTTCGCCTGTGGCTTTTCGACAAACATAGGTTTCTATTGCCACTTGAAACAAGATTCTGAATTCCCTCGTTTGGTTATCTTCTCCTTCGTACAGTTTTGTACAGGCGTCATCTGCTTCCGGATTAATTTCACCAACCGGTAAGCTCATTGTGTCCACACGCCATCCGAGTGCGTCTAGGCAATGGCACCAAATGTTTACCCTCGTGGGGTAATAGACAGTAATTGCATACAGACAACTAAGTACTCAGCATAGAATATAAAAGAGCATTGTATTCATGTATTCACCAGAGTTTTCCATACATAATCATTGTGTCTTTAACAAAGGAACAAGTACATATATATAACGTCCGAAGGGATGCGAGGCGAACCGTCGCACCCATGTAACTCCTCCGGACGGACCAACCGTCTAACTACCCAAGTTACCTGACAACAATTAGCCATTTAACTCATCTCTGTTTTGTCTTAGGTTGACAAAGATGATTAGCATTTACTGTGTTTAGTTAGATATTCATCTACCTCTATTTTGACATTTTTGAAGAATTCAATGTATTTTACTGTTCTCATAATATGTAAGCAACGGCAGGCCAATGATAGAATTGGAGATATAGATTTGGCTGTAAGGATAATTCCCTTTCTTCATCTCTTTGAGGCATTTAAAAGTTCTTGTCTGGATTATGTTACTAATGGCTTTGTCTCTATCCACTTGCCTCCATTAATAAGTGGCCATTTCCTTTTTAAACAATACACAGAGTTGACTTATCCTCGGAAACACAGAAAAAACTCCTAAATTTCTTATGTGTTGAAATGTCCATCCTGGTACTTCTTTAGATTCCGTTCATCTTGTTCTAACTCCTGTCCTGAAATATATATTTTGCATGTATTTGTAAACAGGATTTTCTTCTACTTCTTACAAGGAATCATCCCTGTCATTGAGAAAACCAAAAACTGACTCACTGTTTTTCACAGCTGTTGATTGTTTCATATTAACTCCTTCAGCTTCAATTTTCCAGACGAACATTTCCCTTTATTAGATTATTGCCTTTGAACTTTTAGTGTCAATATTTTGTTGGTATATTGGTAAATATTTAGATTAAATGATTGTAGAAAGGTATTGGCTACCACATATTGCCTATGATAGTCCTGCTTGAGATTTCACAGAAGTTGTTTTCTTTGCTTGGAGACTCTTACAATTAAGCTGCGTGTACTTGCTTAGATCTGTATAATTAATATGTACAAATTTGATGTTTCTTCCAAATAAAAAAAATAATAAAATTGGTTTCTTCTATGCTCGTTGCTGAATAAATAAGTTTCCATACATTCTTATCAGATAATAACTCACCTCAAGCATTTTCAGCAAAATTGGCAGCCTTATGGGCTTGAGACCATTTCCATGTACATCTATAATACACGAGCCCTCAGGAAGCTTCATAGGTTCTGTAATTTCAATATGTTCTTCCATGTTAATATTTAAAGGTCCTGCAATTGAAGTTACTTGAAACTTTACATCTTCACTTGACAGGATCCCATCAACAGAATTTTTAATTGGGGCATTCTTCTTGCCATCCTCTTGCTTATACTTTGTGCTTATTAATTCTGAACATCTGAATACAGAACAAACAGAATTGCAGTGGGTATGATCACTAGTTCTTTAAACTGCATTCACCTGTTCTTGTCAAATCAAAAAAGAATCAAATAACATTTCATATAGCTATTGAATTTTCGAAACCTCTGGTCCACGGGTGTAAAAGAGTCCACTTCAGATGGGTGATATACTGCCATTGTGTGCTCCCCAGCTGCTACAGCATACAGAAGCTGCCAGCCTTCTCTTTCAGCATAAGACATAAGCACTGGCTCGAGCTGCACTTTTCTGTAAAAGATGGGTTAACAAGAAATAAAGATCATTTCATTTGAAAACAAAAAACCATGTCAAACAAATACCAATGTGACAGAATCCAAAAAATGAGAGATAAGCAGGAATCCTAATTAGGATTCAGCAAGAGAGGTTTACCCAGTAGTTTTACCAAGTTGGTTCTGTTCTCCATCTCCCCAACCATATACATTTCCTTCCTTTGTTATCGCAATAGAGTGTCGAGTTCCTGCAGAACCTTGAATAACCCATATATGCTCAAGGACCTTCACTTGCATTGGAACAAGCATATCTTCCATAGTTCCCAGACCAGTTTGACCCCATTGACCCCGTCCCCACTGTTAAGGTTAGCAAAAAAGGCTTCACTAGGATGAAAACATGGAAAAGATACTAGCATGGTGCAGTTAAAATATACTTAGGCCAGATATAGTTTAAAGAGGAGGAATTTCCCATTTAATTCATTAAAAGAAACTAGGAATTACAGATGACAATTACATGAAACCATAAAAAAGGACATTCATTCCGAAAATGAAAACAAACATTGTACACTAATTGTTTTGTTCTAGCTAACCTGCTAACAAAATAAATTTCCATTCCTGAGATTCATTTATACTTGTAAGCTAAAAGAAATGCTTGTTATCAAGGGCAGTGTGTGCATCATGAGCACCACAGAAATCTTGGTGCCTGCCCTTGATGCTGAGTTCAACTGTTCAAAGTTATAATGATACACATGAGTTAGGATTTTGCTTTACAATTCTTACTAGAGATATTCATTAATTAAAATTCAAAAAATAATTCAAAAAACTTTGTCTACCTTCACATATAAAAGTACAGTTCCATATTTTTTTCATTATCTTTACTGTTTTCTAAAAGCAAAGAATGTAATATGTTTTCCTAAATTCTCCACCATTTAAGTGCGTGTATATAAGGTTGGCTGAAAAGGCCCCAAAAAGAGAGGAATGTCATCATATCTACTGTATCTGATGACATTGCATGGCAATAATATGACAATTACATAAAACCATAAAGCTAACCTGCTAATAAAATAAATTTCCATTCATGAAATTCATTTATACTTATAAGCTAAAAGCAATGCTTGTTATCAAGGGCAGTATGTGCATCATGAGCACCACAGAAATCTTGGTGCCCACGCTTGATCATTGAAACATGCTTCAGTTCAGTTCATAACTTCATAGTGATTCACAAGTCCAAATATAAAACAGATACTCTAAACTTAAAAACTTAAATTAAATACTTACAGAAAAGAGTTTTCCTTCATTGTTGATAGCCATGGTATGGTCACCTCCACATATAACTTGCACAATCATTTGATCTGCGAGTCCTTTCACTTGTACAGGTTTATACTCATTTTCGACAGAACCATGTCCTAGTTGACCATATTTACCTCTTCCCCAGGTGAAAACCTTTCAGCATACACAAATCCAGTTCAATACTTGTCCACATTTCAACAATTCCATTGAGTTTGGACTTCACTAAGTTAGAGTCTAGGATACATTCCATATATCAGTCTGTTCCTTAGATATAATCAGACAGATTCTCATCTCACAAGTTCAAATACATTAGATCACAATCAAGATTCACACTCCAAAAACTAATCACTTCTACCAAAGAAGGGGTTCTCAATAAAAATGAATACATTGTGGACTACAAAAGAAAGCTTTCCTGCTTAGATATAAGTTTAAAATACTCTACATCCGATATATGTCTAGGATATACAAATCGCTTGTGTATTCAAAAAACAATGGCTTGATATGAATCAAACTTGAGTGACTGCAAATTGGTTGTGGATCTCATTAATCACTAAAAAAATCTCTCTTCATTATCTAAACAAATCTCTCTGCAATCCCTGAATCATAAGTATGGTAATCACCAACCTGTCCATCAACTGACAATGCAGCACTGTGGTTCTCCCCGCATGCTATCTGATAAAAAGATAATTCAAACATCAAATCATGAAAAATGGAAAGAAAAGGACAAAATTATTAAACATAATAAATGGTACAGAGATTTAAGTCAAATCATAATTAGCGTTCATGTAGTGATCAACATCCAGTACAAAACTCATGATTGTACATAAGCATGGAACTTGGACAACAAAATATCAAGAAGCAAGGATGTGCAAATGAGATAAAATAGGAATATTGTATTCAAACATCCCAGAAAAAATAGATTAAGATGTATTGCAGAAGATACAAGTTCTTTTTGATAAGAATAAAAGCCAACTGAAAGAAAATCTCATGACTGGTAAGTCATTTGGAAAATATACATCAAAGCAATTATGCAATTATTTTCAGAGAGCTGGTGTTTGATTTTTTATTTTTTGAAAAATGCTTTTAGTTTACTCAAGCATTATAACAATATAGGTCACAAACATCGGCTGAATAAGTTACAAGTCATCATTGTGATGCACATTGTTATTGAAGATCATAATCCAATCCAAGTCCTTATAAAATGAAAAAACAAGATCATCACCAACGAGGAAATTTAGGCCCTATCCTTGATTGATGAGCAACCCACAGACAACAAGATTTTAATATTGATTTCATTTCCTTCTCACCATAAGCTAAGGATAATTGAAATGGTAAAATATAAAGAGATCAGGAGGCAGAAAAGTAACAAACATCCCACAATTGTACAAATCTATAGATAAGATTGACGATTGTGTATGTCATTCAAACCAAGGTTACATGATAAATGAAGGCTCTCCCTCATCACTACGAGGAGAAATGAAAGGACAGGACAGCTGAGGCAATTACATTTATGATGAATTCTCCCCTGATTAAGATCCTGAATATGTACTAATCTGTAATGTTCCCTTCCTGGAATAGAATTTAATAATTAATATTAAAATAAATTAATGAACAAATAAAATAATAATATCAAATAATCTATAATTAATATAATAATATTAATATATTAATAATTGACAATAATAAATTATTAATATATTATTATTTATTACTATAATAATAAACAACAATATATAATAGTATATTGATATAATTATAATAATTAACAATAATATTTGGCCGTAGAGGCGGATGATGCGGGTGGGTTTAAGGGGAGCTGACGTGGGCGGATGTGATGTTTGTCGGTTTTCTTAGAGAACAGCTCAGCACAAGTGGCAATTCAAGAAATGAGGTGGATTGACACGCGGTTATGACAGGTGGTGGGACTAATGATTAGTTAGATGCCAGGAAAGATTGTTTTTTGGGGTGGTGGATTGTGTTTGCTGGTTTCATTTATGTTTTAACATGATGAAAGGACATTGGTTTGAAAGTTTATGGAAGGTGGCGGCTTTTTTATTAATTTAACTGTGAAAGTGTGTGTAGGCATCGGTTTTAAGTCGAAGGACGGACTGCTTTTGTGATCGTGCTAGGGGATTGAGCATGCCTTTTTTTGTTTGTGTTTGCATCATGAAAGGACATCAGCCTTTATGATGCAAAAGAAGGTGACGGCGAGTATTTATTGTTTTTGCTGGGCTTGTGCGAAGGCACGGATTTTTATTGAAGTGTGGCTTCTTTTTACGCATTGAAATGTGGTGTAAAAACAAAGTGCAGCAAGCAACACGTTTTGGTTTTTGCAGCGATCTGGTGTTTTTTCTATGGAGCCCAATTTTACTTTTAAAACAAAGAAGCAGCAAAAGGGTCTGTTGGGGCCAGTAGAAAAACTAAGGCTGCAAAAAATGCTTCTCATTCCAACAAGGAAGGTCATAGATGCAATGCAGGACACTTTAGGTCCTCTCTTCAATAACAACGACCAAAGGTGGAAGCTTCAGGTCGATATAGCGGCAATGGTAATGGCTTGGGGGTTGGAATTGGGCTTGCACGAGGATAGGGTTCGTTGGGTTATGGAATCCTTGTTTGAAAAAGATTTGATGGTGGGTTTGGAGCAGCTGTTAGAGTGGGCACACCCGGGATGGGCGTTCAAGTACTCAGAGATGTTTGAGGACGAAATGGAAGGAGAGGAGGTGGGTGTGGTCCCATTTTTAACTTGGCCAAAGGATGCTAACAAACCGGTGCATTTGGCGGAACGAGGGCATGCTTGGCATCGTTTGGAAGTTGCGATAATGGAAGCGGAGGCAGAATTTCAGCGGCCGGCGGTGCCTTTACAGGTGCCAAGGTCGAAACAAACAGCAAGGCTACGCCGTGTAAGAAGGGTATAGTTTTTTGTTTCGGGAGGCTTTCTTCTTTGAAGTGGCGCGATGCATAGGGTCCTTGGTGTTTTTTTGGCGTGAAAGCGGATGGTGCGTTGGGTGGGTCTGTTGCTTGTGTGTGATGCGGCGGTGCTAGCAATGTGACGGTGGTTTGGTAGCTTGGCGGTGGAGCTTTGTTTTACGCTGAAAGTGTGGAGGCCACCTTTTTGTTTCAAGCCTTTTGGCGCAGATCTGGTAACGAAGGACATTTTTTGATATTTGCGGAAGACTCAGGCTTTTTGGTTTTGTTCATAGTAAAGGACCAAATAGCGTTTGAATATGATGTGTATGCTGTATTTAATGGAGCACTTTTGTAAGCTCTCATTTCCGTTATGTAAGGGCCTGTGAAAAACTTATTCTATATATTGTAACCTTGTTTATATCAATAAAAGATAACCTATTACAGATCAAAAAAAAAAAAAAAATTAACAATAATATATTATATTTAATAATATAATAACATAATATATTATTAATATAATAATATAATATACTAATAAATTATAATATAGTTAACAAAATATAATAATAATCAAAATACAAATATAAGTAAATATATATAATGGATGTACAAATAATATATATTAAAAACCCTTATAAACCACACGACTAAAAGTCACCTGGTCTAAAGGCCACAACCCATCTGTTGTTGGGATAATTGTATGTACGGGTTATTATATTAGTAAAGTATTATGTTACTCTCGGTCGTTAGCGACCGAGAGGTTAGACAGTTCCGTTACGACGTTTCGGTCATGACCCTTCGGGTACTTTATATACTCTCTCAGAGGTTGGACATGAGATATTATTGTATGATCATCACGATGTAAATGTACTTGCCAATCTGGAATGATTAATGAAAGTATTTATTATTCTATGATATATTCTATGTTTATTATATTTCCTGTACTATGTCTGTGCAATACTATGTCTATTATATTTCCTGTACTATGTCCTGTGATATATTCTGTTGGGGTAAACACCATCTACCCCTTGGTATATATATGGGTTGATGGCATTCGGAAAAGCAGGGAGGAGGGATAATAAACCAAGCAATCAGTGAACAGAGGGAATAGAGAGCATCGAAGACTTGAATTTGTTATTCAAACTCAGTTCGAAGAGACATTACGGTAGCCAAGGAACTGATACACCAAAGGATAGCTGCTGATGGAGATAATAAGTCCAATCTGAAATCAGTAGTAGACATATCAGTCTTCGACCAGTCTATGATACCATTTCGAATGACGTGAGATGCCGTGGATCACTTTTGTATCCAATATGTTGTCATCTGGTTATGAGATCTGCATAGGGTACTGAACGATAACAGATCGAATCCAATAGTATTGTCAAAGTGTCATATGTAGAGAATGAAGGAAGAGGCATCTACACAGACATAGTTATTTATGACATCAAGTTCTAAGTAATTATGTGTGTTGCTCTTGAACATTGGTTGCTGAACGGGTTCTTGATTATGTGTGAAGTCTCTGTTGAGGGTGTGCTGATGTTGTGAGGCATAACATCATATGAGTTGTTGTATGATTGCACCAGCAAGTAAATGAATTCATCTCAGTTGTGTGCATATAAAATATTCTCTAATTATTTACCCATTAGAAGCCTGAGATAGACAAGACAAATTTGAAGCTGAATGTCCATATTCTTTGCATAGTTTGAATACACCTACTGATGAAATCCATACCAGCAATATACCAAATCAAACTGCATTCACACAAACTGTTTGACAAAATACCTCAACTGGAAAAAGGATAAAAAAATGGGAGTAAACTTAGACGGGGATATTACAGTGGTATCAGAGCATGATCCTGCCATCCTGTAGGGTAAAAGATAAAACAAGGACATGATAATAAACAAAATGAACATCTTACAAAGGGCTCAGAGAGAACGTGAATGAAGAAGGGAAGATGATTTTCAACTATCGTAGAAGATATAAATTATACAAGAACTGTGGGAGTTGTGGATTACACGACTGATGAAGATATTTAGTATACAAATTCTTGAAAGAAACCAATCTGAAGAAAGCTTGTAGTCAAATCCAATTCAAAAGAGGATGGCAACAGCACAACAATTCATCATATTCATTCAGCAATGGCGTTTAATTATCAGTATTAAAATCATAAGGATGTTTATATATACAGTGTCCAAGACATACCAAACAAACAGTGATCTAATAATAACGATTTCCACATGAGGCAACGATAAGATAATCATATACAGTGATATCAATATTTTGGAGAGCAAACTCTGTGACCATTGACCAAGAATTGCTGAAATATTAGCATGAACAGTGATATTATTCAGTTTTGTAGCAAGTAATCATCTTTGGACTCGTGATAGTGAGGAGGACGTAATTTTTGTAAGGAGTTAGACATACAGTACTCATCGACGTGGATTCTTCTGTGAAAAAGTAATTGTAGATTTACAAAGAATTTGTTTCTAAAAAAACAAACGTTGACAGAAGACAGAATAGGAAACTTTCCTATACAGACTAAAGACGACTAGATGACCATTAAAGAAACATTCTATCTTGGAAGATATTATCCTAATACCCTCCCTTAATGGTCATTGTATGGATGTCAGAACATTCTGTGGTGGCTGAGACCCTCCCTGGATCTGCAAAATGTTAGAGACCAAGACCTTTTGCAGAAGAGTACTATGACACAGAACAGACTACAAGAAGCCACAATTTTTGTGGTAAAAATTGAAAAACCTAGAAACCGAAGTTTTACAAAGCATCGTTTTATTTTCAGGAAAAACAGTAAAAACCCTGAATCCCACGCAACTTTACATATTAAAGAACCCAAAGAACAATTTTTGAGGAAAAAATCGACAAACCCAACACAATTTTTGAGGTGAAAAATTGATCAAAACCCAACATGATTTTTGAGGTGAAAAATCAATTAAAACCAAACAAAAGGAGAGATACGGATCAAAGAATACGGAATTCAGAAAAACAATGCTGAGGTGGATGTGTGTTGGCGCAGGTCTAGGTTTAACAAAAAAAAGAGCGCGGAAAAGTCGGTGTGAATCCCAATTTGATTGTTGAAAAACAATTAAAACATACTGTGTTTGTCCCTTTGTGGATCACTGATGTGGCAGAAAATTCCAAAAACACTATTGACTGAGAGAAAATGCCAAAATCGCAGGTCTCAAAAACAAAAACACCGCAAAGAAAGGAAATCGCGGATCTGAGACTGGTGGAAAACCAGAAGGCGTCAAAAATCAACCGTGGGCCAAAAAAACCTAGTCCTGCAAAAAATTGGGCTTAAAATGGCATCGCGCGAGCTGAAAATGGTGTCACGCAGGCAAAAATTATTGCAGAAATGGCATCAACGAGGACGCAAAAACCCTAGACGGAATTTGCAGAGGTAGAACAAGCAAACCCACGAAAATGCTGCAAACTGATTTTTTAACAGAAACCCTAGATAGGTCTATGAATAAACGGATTTGAACAGATTTATTTCAAATAAAATTAAAGAACATACAATTTCATAATGAAATTCTTAATTTTTTCGAAAAAAAATTCCTAAGCTCTAATACTATGTTACACAGGCCAGATGGTCGAATAATGGGATGATCTTGTTATATTAAATAGAGGAACGAACGTTCCTTATATAGATTTACAAAGAAGTTGTTTCTAAAAGAAACAAACGTTGACAAAAAACAGAATAGGAAACTTTCTTATACAAACTAAAGACGACTAGATGACCATTAAAGAAACATTCTATCTTGGAAGATATTATCCTAATACTAATGAGGATACAAATGAAGTGGTGTGGGAAGATCTGGTTTCAAATCCGAAGTTGCTTAAGGACAAACAACATATGGGATGGGCACACTATGATGTCCCCAGTTAGAAGGGACCTGACCCCTTTTCTTATTTGCTAATGTTTGTTTAGAATAGATAAATAAGTTCTAAATAAACATTATTTTGAAATTAGGAAAAAATGAAATTATTAATTGTTTTTCTCAGGTCGACATATATAGTGGTATTAAATAATTTGCATGGGCACATTGTTTAAATTATGGTGGTTTGTCCTTAAGACGACCTTGTGGTGGTTTTGCTTGGGCCGACCTTGGTAAGTCTTGTAAATATATGTGCAGGCTGTTGTAGGGAGGGCATCAAAGATCTACATACCATGCATGCATTAAACAAATGCAATTGAGAGCTCGGATGAAAATCTGAGCCTCTTATTTGACAGGACGAAATCCCTGTCAGCTTACAATCAGGTGATGAGATGCCTGTGTTCCTGTGCGATCTGACCTACATCTTCCTACAGAGGCGTTTTACAAAGGCAGCTACAGGAGGTGTGATAGCAATAAGCAGCAATCATTCCAACAGGTTCCTATAAGCTTTGAATGCAGTTTGAGGGTTGTTCCACAATTAGTTAATGATGTTAATGTTGTCTAAGATTAAGTCTGATTGCCACTTTATTTGGAGTATTGAATATTTTTGAATGCTGTTGATAAATCAATTTCTGTCTATATTTTCGAAAGCCATTGGGACAGTGTTCAGGCCCCTAAATATTCATGTTATTTGATATGAACTGCAGCGAACAGTCAACTGCTGTTAAGCTTATGTATTGAGTCTGTGAACAGCCATCTGCAATTTGTAATAAGTTTTGTTTAGAGGTCTGAGCGAACTGTAATTACATCTATGAATTGGAATGTCTGAAAACACTACTGCATAAATATGTCATTTATAATTCTGAGGACAATAGTAATCTATTTGAGAAGTTCTGGAATTGCAATTTTTATTTATCTGAGCATTTATAATTGAAAATTTAAGAAGGATATTTCACATAGAAAAGCAGCCAAGAATTCAAAAGGTCGCATCTTTAACAATATTCAACAAGTACATTAGATAGTATCAATAGATACAACACAGCCTAAGTTGAGGAGAAGAGATTTTAATCAATGGCATTGCACAAATGTGCCTAAGAACAGGTAGAAGAGGTCAAACAGCCCTAGAGTTCAAAAAAGCTGAAAAATAAATATGTTGATGCCTTCCATTATAAATAATTTACCGTGTGTGATAGAAAGTGTGTTGAGGTTTTCTGCTATTCCAGTACTCTACGGGTATGTACAAGAGTTCATAATTCACTCTTTAGATTGTTGGGAACTATAATTTATTTCTCTCCAAGATACTATGAAAATTTTTGTTCTCCTATCAGAATAAGAAAAGAACTGCTAACAATAGGAAGAAACTGTTTCAAATTCTCTTCAAGATACTATGAAATTTGTTGTTTTCCTATCATAAAAAGAAAAGAACTGCTAACAATAGGAAGAAATTGTTTCAAGTTATTATAACCAATGTCTTCCAAGACACTTCCAATGCACTCATAAATGTTTAGACTTTTCAGTGATGCACATAAGACTGGAGGCACCGAATAATAGAATTTAACAAGATTGATACCCTTTTTGTCAGTTTCAAAAGAAAAATAAATCACTTTTTCAAACCATCAAATCTGAGACAAGGAGGCTAATCCCTAGAATCCAAAAATAACAATTAGCAGAAGTAAGGCAGATTTATTGTTGAAGAATATTTGTCACCTGAATTATCCCCAAACCCCATAGCTCATCAATATGAATTGGAGTACTACAGCTTTCCCTGTTGCCAGACCCAAGGGCCCCAAACGTACCTTGTCCAAATGAGTATATTTCACCACTTCCTGTCAAATGTAAAAAATTGAAGCTTTAAAAACAATGTGATCTATGTTATCAATAAGCTGCATTTTTAATTCAAATCCAATCAAGTTGGAAGACACCAAATAGAAAATTCTAAATCGTGCTAACATTCATCGACCATCTATGTTGTGTAGTTTCAAGAAGGCTTTCCTAATCGATGATTACTAATAAACCTACTATTCAAGAATCATAAATGGAAAACAAGTCTTAATGTTAAAGATTTCAGATTTTCACAACTAGACATAATTGTTACATGTATCTAGAAAAAGTTGTTAAAGATTTTTAATTCCAACTTTAAAAATCCCCTTCAAGACCCTCTTCTTAGAATTTACACAATCAATAATATAGTGTTTTTGGATTGACTTCAATGTTCCTAAAATACAAGATCTCAGAGATAGTTGTTAAGTTTAAGGATCATCTACCACTTATTTGGAATTTTAAATAAAGAATTTATAGCTAATGATGTTGCTCTTGTTGTTGTTGCTGCTGCTCTTATTGTTATTGTTACACTTATCGTTGTAGTTGTCATCATTGTTGTTGTTGGTTTGTTTAAGGTTGTAAACTAAATGTCTCCGTGAGTTGCTGATCATCCTGTAATGCCCCTTTATGAGGTGCATTTTTATTTTTGCTGAAACGGGCTTTCCTTGCTCCACTGATTTCCTCAAAGCCAATAATGAAGGAAGCAATTTCAGAGAATAATCAATATTATAAAAAACTGAAATTTAATTTAGTTTAGTTTTAATGAAAAGACAAAAGGCATGTAAATGAAGAGTTATATCTATTGAAGAAAAAGGCTATGTAAGGAAGATAAATCAAGAGGGAGGGAGGATTATTTTGTGAAGAAATTATATATTTTTCCTTGTCAATAATTCAGCAAACCAGGGACGAAATCCCTCAAAGATGACAAATTAAAGGATTAAACCCCATAATTTCTCGTCAAGTTAGAGGACAAAAACCCCTAACTTGGGCAGAAATTAATAACATTTTAAAGACATTCATACGAAGGGAGACAGCTGCAAATTTAAAGAAGAATTACAGCAGAGGCTAAAGGGTAAGTTTAAAAAGTACACAAGTTTTAAATCTGAATTATGTAAGCAAAATTACAATTTTTAGGATACATTTATATAAAATTACTATGCAATCATTACTGTGAGTTTGGGTTATCTATTTAACGAATAATAAGGAAATTTAAAAAGAGAGATTACACATCCCTCCCCCAACTTTGTTATTGTTATTATGTTGCATGATTTCCACTTCTCTCATATGTCTCTTCACATAGTGATCTTCTCTCACCAACACTTGTGCTTCATTAATAAGAATCTCATTGTTTGTTGCTAGTGAGTTTTCTCCCAATACTGATATTTCCACTGTCACACTTAATATCTCTGTCATGCTCCTCGATTCTTGTTTAAATGGATACACCTGTTTCCTCAATAAATGGTATTCCACATAAACATTCTATCTTGTACACTCCACTATTTTCTGGTTGACGTAAAATTATTATCAGGAAATTGACGGGCAGGAAAGTGGTCTTGATACCTTTTTTACTCTAAACGTTAGCTATTTTGGAATGCTTTCTTAATATATTTTTCTTTATTTCAATTCTCCTTGAGTACCTTGTAAGATGATCTTCCTCCAAATCAGTATTGCTAAGTTGAAATACTTCATATTCTAGTAGCCAATGTTTTGACATGCAAGCTTTTTGAGCAGGATGAAGATGTGAATCTGCCTAGAAGTATAGGTCCATCTGTGTCTTTTTTCTATTGAATATTGTAAAGCCTGAAATTGCATAGCCTACAATTTTGACAATAAAAGTTATCCTTATTTAGTCTCCATTTCCATAATATGTACTAGGGATCATTTTAGCCCACCCTTGGCCTTTTACACACTCATAGTGCCAACATTGTGTTGTGTTTTCATGTGTTCAGCCTTACTTTGTCTGTTGACATGTGTCCTAATTTGTCAAGTCTCCAAGCACATTGTACTTGGAAGTTAGAGTGACATACCAATGTCTGCACAACATGCGGACATCCTCCCATTGTACAGTAGTACAACATTTGTTTTCTCACCTGCCAATGACCTTTCAGCTTCCAAATATTCCTTTGCAACATTCATCTGCCCTATTAAAATAATTTTTTTAGTTTTGATGGTCACTTGAGTTGTTAGGATAGACTTACAGAATATTCTTTAGTCTTTTAGTTTTCATCTAATTTTCTGAGTTACCGATCTTATCTGTTGAATATTTTGTCATTGAAGTCAAAGCTATTCATAAATTTTCTTAATTAGTAGTAATAATATTTTATCTGTGCTATTATTTGGTAAAATAAATATCATCTGCTGCACGTGGTAATTTAGTGAGGCAATATGGTATTATTCTTGGTGTATGGCAGCTGCAGGTGTCTGTATACTCTGACAATTTCAGACTTTGATTCTTGGCGGCTCATTAATTTATTTATCCTATTTGAGCAACAGTTTCAGATTCTTCTGTTGACTGTGAGTGGGGCAGCTTATTCCTGATGACGGTTGTGTAACATCAGCATTAAAAAAGGAATCGGTCAGAATTCTCAGGTACAAGTAGAATTAATGCTTTTCCATTGGCCTCCAACGAAGCAAGATGTCTGATGGGGCATCCCGTTGATCGAACAAATTCTGAATTCTTCTCGCCGATTGCTGCAACTTGACTAACTGGCTCATCAATTATGACATCCTCAAATTGATTAGGATAGGTTACCTCATTGCTTCCTTCTACCTCATCCAGGTTACAAATTCCCGACATAAGAGAATTTTCTTCAATATTTGAACAAAATTCCCCTATGATGTTCATGATAAGATCCTCATCAAGTTCTAGGGTAAATTTTTCATGCAACACCCGTTCAAGTTCATGACCTTGAAACGAAGATGCACTATTTTCAGCTTGACTGAGACCTTCATGCATGTCCATCTTTTCATGTCTAATGACATGATCATCTTCATTTGCTTGAACATTAGAAGAATGAGTTTCATCTTTCTGATTTTCATCAACGGCTTTCTAAGACTGCGTGAACCAAAAATAAGAGTCGCCAGCTAATTCTGCTTCCTTTTCTTGGAAGAGAATAGCAAGATCACTAGCCTCGGATTCAGGATGCTTTGTTGCTGCCTTCACTAATGGTGCCTCAATAGCAAGCTTCTTTGATGATGAAACTAATCTTTGTTGATTCTCACCAGCAGGACTACGAGCAACAATTGGAAGGGGTGTCCTTTCTACATCCTCGTGAGGAACGAAGAACATACCTTGAGCTATTTGCTTTTTGAGGGCAACTAACTCATTTGCCAACCTTTGCACTGCAGGATCCATCCTTGTAATGGAAGAAAATGAATCAGAAGAGAGATTACTTTCTTCAAACTCGTTTGCTTCATTTCTTATCTTCCCAGCAAGAATAAGATCATCTACAATTCCAATTGCCAAAGTCTGTGCAGCTACAAGAGTAGTCGGAGCTGCTCTTCTTAACAGAAAACTGACTTCTGGAATTTGTGCATTTACAAAGAAGCACTTCAAATTTGCAACTGTAGGTTGAGCAATAGATGGAATCCTTCGTGTCAACTTGTTGAAATGAGCAACAAATTCACGCATAGGAACGTGACATGCCTTCTTCAGCAGGGTGAGTTGAGCCAATAGCGCATGAGCATCTTCAGGAGGTTTGAACCTTTCTTCAAACTTGGCTATGAGAGTAGCCCAATTGTTCTTTGGTGCAAGATGATAAAACCAATCAGCAACCACGCCTTGAAGATTTTCTATGAACAACCTCACAGACACGTCTTCATGTTCAACGCCACGAACACCGCATGCAATGTAAAAAGCAGCAATATGTTCATCTGGGTGTTGTTGTCCATCATCGAAGAACTTAGGAAAATTCTTCCTCAAGCCATCAGGAAGAGCATGTAGAGGTGGAGCTAGATTCAATGGACCAAAAGTATTTCCCCAAGGACCTTGGGCCATTTACATGTCCTTGGTAAAAGCTTGAAAAACTAACAAAAATTGATGCGGTGCAAGGTAGGAGAATCCCCGGTGGAGATGTCCTAGCCCCCAGCAAATAACCACACAATAGAATATAATAACAATACAGAGATATAGATCCACACAATGCCAATACTCATAATAGAATCATCATATTTTCATCCAACATGCCCGGCTGTAAGGCCTTCCGGGTTACGACCAAATAAAATGCAATTACAATAGAAACTCCACAAGATCTCACAAGATCCAAACCAAAACCCTAGCTAGCCCAGATCCACACACTGGTAGGAACCCCCAAGGAAGATCTAAACTTGTGCTCGCAAGCCCACCAAGCAATCTCCTTGTTTCCCAAGCCGCAGCTACTAGCTCTCCTCAAAACTCACTCCACATCCACCTCCTCTTCTCCCAAGTGGATCAATGAATGACTAAAGACTTCCCCCACAACCCCTACTTATACCAATCTAAGCCACAGGTCGGCCCTGAACATAAATTAAATACAAATACCGAAATTAAATGCCACAAGTCGGCCAACAACAACAATTAAATTCCCAAAATAGATGTCTTAGTAAAATCACAATATCTCCTAGCTCCGGATGAATTAGAACTCGTGCTTTGAATCGTAGGAAGAAATATAGGCCCTCGTCAATCCTTGAAATTTTCAGCCTCTAAATCTTTGTGGAAAATTACTTATATGGCCTGAAATAGGCACCAAAATCCCAAGCAAGGCCGAGCTCCTTCTAGGCCATGCTAAGAAACCAAGACCATTAAATACATCAAAACCAATTACCCAAGACCCAAGTAGGTTTATCCAACTCCACCAAACCCCTCACATATGAAAATAAGTCCACAAGACTCCACCAAATCTCCCAAACATGCAGGATAGCCAACTACCCTGGGATGCTCCTGCATCAAAAATTAATTACAATGAATATTTACAATGAAAAAGGACATGGGTATACTTCAAACAAAAGCATGAGGCTTTCGAATGCGCATCGTGTCCCCAGCAAAGTCGCCAAAAACTGTTGGCTAAAAATTTTGTAAGCCGCTAAGACTACACCTTACAAAATTGTAACTTTAGGCAACGTCTCATGAGATTTCTCTCTCCTCTCAACAATAGGGGAGGCTCCCTTCTTACCGTAGGTGGCTTCAATAGGAACTTAACTGAAATTTAAAAAAGGGCAGTTCTCTCAATCAATTCCTCTTTTTTCAAGAATGATTTGCATACAACTACTACTTTCTAACTTAACAAAAAGTGTCTTATTGCTACGATAATACCAGTGACCCTGGAGTTGACATAAGAACAATACCAGGGGCAGCAGCTTTCTTTTTATATTTTGTGAAACAAAACAGGTACCCAACGTCTCTTGCTCTTGTCTCGTGAGGATTCAAGCAAAATAACCAATAAGGCACAAAGTCTCTTACTGGATACTCTCAAATTTAATAAAAACACTTACAACTGAAGCCCAAAGTCTTCAGCTCTAAGTGATTGCAGCCACTACTATCTATCACAATTTGTCCTTCTGCAGCACAAAGTCTTCAAAAGTTCAAATTGGCTCTGAATGCAACAGGCAGCTCAAAGTCTGCGCAATTGAATCTAAATCTCTCTTGAATCAAAGCATAAAAACTCACAATCAACTCAAGAAAATGTCGTCACATAACAGTTTGAATTGGCACAAAGTCTCAAAACAATCTGCCTCTTTTATTGAAAGCAATTTGATTTACATCCAAGCACAAAGTCTTAGAGTGCGCAATACCAATTGGCAAAATTTTCTTGCCTTGCCAAAAGATGATTATTTACAATGAGCTCCCTCCTTTATATAGGAAAAGAGGAGAGAGAAAGGTGGAGAAAAAAGGGGAAAACCCTTAACCACCTTGACTTATTCCCTAACTAACTAACTAATTTTGACTTTTTCAAAGTTGCATGCCTAATGCACTTGCAACTTGATCACATGTTACAACTTTGCACATGATACTATCACATGCAATTACATCTTTCTATTACATGTAATCTGTCAAATACGAATTACAAATGCATGATGAAAATATTATGTGTCTGATAAGACACAACACCTATTACATCATCCTTCGTTTGTCTTCATGCTGCTACAGGATGCGTGATGGTTGGTATGCTCTAGTTTGGTGAAAGCATCTTGATCTGGAACAGGAACCTGCATCTTTGATTGTTGCTTTGAGTAGCACATTTGTTTCTATCTCTGCCTTGAAAGAATTCTTTCTGATTCTAGTCTTTGAAACCTCTCTGGGAAGAAAGATCCATTCTTCTTGTCCAGCTTGTGTTCTTATTTTGATTCACTTGATTCTCTCGAAGTTGAATTTCTCTTAAGGGTGGCCTTTGAGCTCTCTTGTGGGCTTCCCTTTCTCTTTGTATCCTTTCCCTTTCCTCGCACTCCAATCTTTCTCTAAGCCTCCTTTCAATTCTTTTTCTTTCTCTTTCAAATTCAATACCAACTTCCTCCTCTTCCTCCAAGATGGCCCGAGCAATTGAATAGTGTGTCATCTTCTCTTTGATTCCAAATGAAAGCCCCTAAGTCTGAAATGATATCTTCCTGCCTTACGTTTATATCCAAGCCTGGTTGCACAACTGGATAGTCAGCATAAGAAGGCAACACCATCTTAGATCATTCTTTCAGTTTTGCCTCTCACGTTTCAAACTTTCTTGATTCTCCCTTTCAATCCTTTGGGCCTTTTCTTCTTCCTTTTCTGGTGTTGGCTAGAAATTCTCTTGACATGGCAATTGATATGCCTGAGTTGCTATAGCATGAAAATCCCAAAAAAAATGAGTACATCTTTCATACGATGGATCCATTGCACATTTTGGACGCACAAGAAGTGAGCTTGGGGCATTGTAAGTGGTTGGAATACTTGTGAATAGCGGAAGAACAAACGGATTTGGGTTAGATTGGTTCTTGAGCTGTGAGAGAAACCAAAAACGGGTTTTTCAGAGGGTATTACATATGAATGGACAAGTATTAGGTGACAAAATGAAGCATGGATGGGTCCATTGCATGCTTTTTGATGTATAAATATGGATTTTGGAAGACTATGAACATGGCATATGGCTGGAAAACTTTAGGACAGCGAAGAGGTGAACGGACTTTAGCTCAAAAATTATAAAGAAGACCCAAAAACGGGTTTCTTGGACGTGTTTACATATGTGGACAGCGAGAATCATGAAGGGAAACATGTGTGGAAATGAAAGTATGAAATGAAGATTTTCTACCATCATGAGTTTAAAGTCAAGTGGCAGCGGTATAAAAGGCTTATGTAGGTGGGCTTTTTAGGAGTCAAGTCATGTGATGAATGTGAGAGATAATGCAAAGTGGACCCGTCTCCTTTTGGAAGTAATATATTCAAGAAAAGAAGAGATGTCTTTGCATATGCATCTTTAGAGAGATAGATGTTGTCGGTATATTTTGTATGTACGGGTGTTGTGTAATAAACTTATGTTAATCTCGGCAGTTAGTACCGAGAGTGTGAACCGTTACGACGTGACGTTTCGGTGGTGTCTCTTCGGAGGTTATATGTACACATTGCTTTGAGTGTGAATGACATGATTTGGTTTTCTGAGTACTTTATGTTTACCGAATTGCAATACTTTCCTGTGTTAATGTTTATCAGTTAATGTGTGTTTATGCAACTATTCTTGTTGACCTGAAAGGGAAAACATCTGGCGCCGTTGCCTAGACATACCCGGATGGCGAGTAGGCATAATGGGCTTACCCGTTAGTGCGATAAACCCAGAAGCCGAGGAAGCCCGTACCGAGTTGTACGACGGAGAGGATAATCTGGCACGTGACTTCCGAATTTTGTTTCAAGTAGCTCTTGAAACTCACGTCCGAAGGGAGGCAACGAACGGAGACGTCCCTGCAGGCGTAGTGTGGGACGCGATTGGGGCGAACCCTGCAGCGAATCGGTTGTTGAACCAACTTCCACGGTTGTTGGCACAAGCAGCACTCGCACGACGTATTCGGCAAGAGGAAATTGACCGTGAGGACCGCCGCCAGGAGATCCTCCGTGCATTCCACGTCCGAGAGCATCTTCGTCGCCGTCGGGAGGAAGGAAATGACAAACAGTAAAGTTGTTGAAGTTTGAAACAAAGGGGAACGGAACACAAAAATTCCATTGTAGTTCAATTGAGAATGTTGTAAAGTAACATGAATTAATAAAAAAATAAGTGTTCTTTTTGATTGAGCAATGTGTATAGTTTGTCTTGATGCCCAATAATTTAAATAAAGATCGAAATAAGAAAGTGATAGATGACGAAGGGGAAGCCGCACAGAAGGCTTTGATATCCGCGCAGCAACGTGAACGTCGGTGTAGGCTCAGGCAACTTGCCAAAGACCAGCTTGCCAGAGGGTTGCCCGAAGGGGACCTCGGAAGTGGTACGGAGGGTGCAGAAGCCGAAGAAGAGTTCACTTCTCCGGAACGGAGAGTGCGGAGTCGGGAAGAGTTACTTGAGGAGACACGGGCGAGAAGAGCCTTTCTCCAAGAGGAGAGAGTACGGTTTGAGGTGGGTCTCCGTACACCAAGCGCGGAGAACCAAACCGGCGGAGAGGGTGATACTGCAGAGGGTGGCACGAGCACACCAGCAGACCCTCCGTTGGAACCGAGAACCCCACACGGTACGGTGCCAGGAGAAGGGCAAGTACCACCAGCCCAGCAACTACCGCAAGGACAAGTACCACAAGTCCAGACTACCCACAGCACTCAGGGAGGTGTGGGCACGAGTGGTATCGGTGCACCGCCTCCACCGCGGCCAACCATGGCAGTGAATAAGCAGAAGTTACCGAAATTTACGGGGCAATCCAAGGAGGATCCAGTTCGGCACTGTCGAACGTGTGAAACGATATGGACTGCACACGGGGTAATTGACGAGAACGAATGGATCCGTCAGTTCCCTGCAACACTGCGAGAGGGTGCCATTGATTGGTACTCGGACGTTGACAAGACAAGGCTCACGACATGGAATGATGTCAAAAAGGCCTTCCAGACAGAGTTCCAATTGTTACGGGATGATAATGAAATATTGGCGGAGATCTACAACACGAAGCAAGCCAAGAATGAGTCTGTCCGTGCGTATGGCCGACGACTCAAAGAACTCATTGGAAAAATGGAGTCGGCCCCAGCAGATGAATTGAAAAAGAGATGGTTCGTGGAGGGACTCAAAACATCCCTCCGAAAGAAAATGAAGATAGTACCGCCTACTTCGTATAGTAATGCATATAACCGAGCAATGGATCTCGAGAGCGAATGTAAGACCTCGAAGAAGACAAGGTCATCTTCTGATGATGATTCAGAGACGGAAAGTAGTGAGGACGGGTCGAGCAAGAAAGTGCTCGCGTTGCAAAAAGACCTTGAGAGGATGATGCGAGAACTTAAAGCCGCCAAAGAAAGTGCTAGCAAAGCCGAAGAAGATGCAGTGTGGTGTACGGACTGCAAGGAGGCAGGCCACACAAAAGGGTCTTGTCCGAAAAAAGCTTTTTGTGATATCTGCCAAATCGCAGGACATCCCCTTAAAGAATGTCCCTATAACTTGAGGGCAAGAGGCCAACAAGTACTCTATGCACAGGAGCAACCTTCCACGTCTGGTACGGGTGGACAACAGAATGCTGCATCATCTGGCGGATATAAAAATAACCGCCGGGGAGGCCGAGGCAACAATGAGAATAAGCCCCGGATCCAATATGATGCTAAGGGAAGACCCATGATACAATGTCGGAGTTGTAATCAGTGGGGTCACTATGCTCGTGATTGTCAGACGGAGCCCGCGACTCCGCAGAAGTTGTGTCGGTGGTGCGGACCGGGCGACCATGAAGACGCTAATTGTCCGAAGCCCGGCTGTAACATCCTGGAGTTGGAATGTAGAGGTACTGAGAAGGTCCTGACAGTCACCCGTGCCCAAGCCAAAAAGGCCACGTACCCACACCCTCCGACGGAGAAACAGAGGGTACTGCAAGCGAGGGCCGAGATCGAAAAAGAGATACAGGACCGGAAGGAACCTGCCGACACCGGCACTTCTCACCGAGAATTGGCGGAGCAAAGTATACTACGGCAGATACTGCAAATGAAAATACCCGTGAAGATCAAGGACCTGTTGGAGACCATGCCACACCTAAAAACAGCTCTATTCCTAGGGCCTAACACGCCACCTACGACGGTGGAAGGAACGGAGATCCCAGGCGGCTGTGCAGCCGACCCGATGACGTTATCAATAAACCATGGACGGAACCTGGCAGTAGTAGAAATGGGTATCCTAGGTAAAATCCTCACGAACACCATCGTTGACGGAGGGTCGGGCGTCAATGTCCTTCCGGAGGAAACTTGGAAGAGTTTGGGGAAACCGACGCTGTGGCCACCAACCTTCAATTTGTTAGGGGCCGACCAGCACAGTATTAAACCACTCGGTATGCTAATGGCACAGCAGGTGACTATCGGAACCCAGCCTTTCACCTTAGACTTCGTCGTAATCCCTCTCAAGCAAAAGGGGTATGACGCTATATTGGGTAGAGGGTGGTTGGTGACAGCCCGAGCCAATCACAACTGGAAGAAGAACACCCTCGCATTCGAGAAAGGGGGGAGGAAATTTGTGGTAGACCTCGCCACACAAATGGTTGGAGAGGAAATGGCGTCCGACTCAGACTCCGATGGTGGCGGGATGGACGGAGAGGAAGAAACTATGGAACCGAACGATGAAGGGGTACTTGAGATAGAAGGAGATACGGATTCACTAGATGGTCTCTTTCACTGGCAAATGCGTGACTACGAGGTATTTCAGCCATCGTGCAATATACTGGAGATCGGGAATGAGTTCCCTACGGAAGAAATCACGAACGAGTTCCCTCCGGAGTACACAGAATATACAGAGGGGGAAGCCCAGATGAGAGTAAGTCCGGCCCACGTGTTCTCGGAGGGAGAACCTATCCAATACAAAGAGGCAAAATTGGAAACAATAAATCTCGGGGACGAGCAGAATCCCAAGACTATCCTGGTGGGAGATGACTGGGATCCCATGTTAAAAACGGCAGCCTTCAAAATATTCACAGAGTATAAGGACGTGTTTGCCTGGAATTATAAAGACCTGAAGGGCGTACCTCCGGAGCTCTGTGTGCACCGCATCCCTTTGGTTCCTGGAGCCCAACCTGTGCGGAAGAGGCCGTACAGGATGAACAAAAACTATGCTGCAAGGGTGGAGACCGAGATTGCGCGGACGCTGGACGCGGGGATAATTTTCCGAGTAGACACAAGTGAGTGGGTGTCACCAATCGTGATATCTCAGAAGAAAGAGGCTAACCAAATCCGCATCTGCGTAGACTTTAGGTGTCTCAATGCAGTGACCATTAAGGATCCCTTCCCGATACCCTTCACAGACAGCATACTCGAGGAGGTGGCAGGCCATGAGATCTATTCCTTCATGGACGGGTTTTCAGGATATAACCAGATATACATTGCAGAGGAGGACAAGTTAAAAACCACCTTTGTAGTGGAAGATGGTGTGTACGCCTACAACCGGATGCCCTTCGGCCTATGTAATGCACCTGCAACTTTTCAGAGAATCATCCTGCACATCTTTGACAAGATGTCGAGAGGGAATTTTAAAGCATTTCTGGATGACTGGTCCATTTTCAGTAGCCAAGACAAACACGTTGTAGCACTCGGAGAGTGCATGGAGCGGTGCCGGAAGGCACGTCTGGCACTCAACCCGAAGAAGTGTCGTTTCATGGTACCGCAGGGGAAGCTGCTCGGACACATCGTTTGTAAGGAAGGGTTGAAGACGGACCCCGACAAGGTCCGGGTGATAATTGAAATGGAGGCTCCCAGTGACGTAACCGGTGTCAAGTCATTCTTGGGCCATATCGGGTACTACCGACGGTTCATAAAGAATTTTTCCCGGATTTCATACCCGATGGATAAACTTATGAAGAAAGGGGAGCCGTTCCTCTGGGCGAAGGAGCAAGGGGAGGCATTCGAGGACTTAAAAATGAGACTGTTGGCAGCCCCCATCTTGGCATTTCCGAACTGGGACAGAGAGTTCCATGTTCATGTGGATGCGTCAAACTACGCCATCGGGGCCACCCTGGCACAAGAAGGCGAACATGGGCTGGATCACCCAATCTATTTTGCAAGTCGGTTACTCTCGAGGGCGGAGAGGAACTACAGCACTACAGAGCGAGAGGCTCTCGGAATGATCTACTCGGTTCAGAAGTTTCGGCACTACTTATTGGCGACGCCGTTTACTTTCTTCGTGGACCACCAGGCTTTGATGTACCTGGTTAACAAGCCCATCATTCAGGGAAGGGTGAGCAGGTGGTTGCTGCTCCTTCAAGAATTCACCTTCAGAATTGTTGTACGGCCAGGACGTAGTCATGTGATTGCGGACCAATTGTCCCGAATTAAGTCCGGCGAGCCTCCAGTAGGAATAAACGATGACTTTCCAGATACTCACCTGTTTCACATCGCCGTACTACCGAAGTGGTACACAAGTATCGGTGAGTACCTGTCCACGGCCCGATTTCCAGAAGGAATGCTCCCCGGAGAGCGTAGAAAATTGGTTCTGAGGAGCAGAACCTTCCAGCTTATCAATGGACTGCTGTACAAAATGGGTCCAGATCAAATATTGAGGCGTTGCGTAATGGAGGAAGAGGTTCCGAGAGTGTTGAAGGAAGCTCATGAGGGACCTGCCGGAGGGCATATGGGCCCCGACACCACCGCTAGAAAAGTCTTGTTGGCAGGCTTATGGTGGCTGACGGTGTACAACGACGCCAGGGAGTGGGTGGTCGGCTGTGACACATGCCAGCGGGCAGGGAGACCTCTCAAACGAGACTACATGCCACTTAACCCCTCTCATGCACAGGAATTGTTTGAACGGTGGGGACTGGATTTTGTGGGGCCTTTGAAGCCCAGCCGCGCTCGACGCTGTCGGTACATTGTTGTGGCAACAGAGTATCTGACCAAGTGGGTGGAAGCACGAGCACTAACGGATAACTCTGCTCTAAGTACACCGAAGTTTATTTATGAGCAGATAATAACGCGGTACGGCATTCCACTGCAGTTGACGAGTGATAGAGGTGGACATTTTGTCAACCATGTGATCAAGCTACTGACGACAGAGTTCAAAATTTTTCACACACTCTCGAGCCCGTACTACCCTCGAGCGAATGGTCAGGCAGAAGCGACTAATAAGATCCTGATTGGAGTCATTTACAAATCCTGCGGCGTTGAGGGCGAGGATTGGGAAGAAAGGCTACCCTCGGTACTATGGGCCTATCGAACATCTTACAAGGTGACCACCGGGCAGACACCGTTCCAACTCATGTACGGACAGGAGGCCGTGGTACCGGTAGAATTCATGGTTCCTAGCCTGCGGATTGCAATTGAGAATAAATTGGGAGATATGGAGAGTCTGAGGGAACGACTCTATCTCTTAAATAAGTTGGACGAAAAACGGGCTTTGGCACAATAGGCCACTGAAGCGACGCAGCAACGGAGGAAGGTCTGGCACGATAAGCATATCCGACGAATGCAATTTACACCGGGCCAATTGGTTCTAAAATACAACGGCCGAAATGAAATCAAGCCTGGAAAGTTCAAAGTGAAATGGATAGGCCCTTACAAGGTTCGGGAGGTGGCCACAAACGGGTCCGTAAAGCTGTGGACCCTCGATGGACGGGAAATTCCGGACGCGGTGAACGGCTCGAAATTGAAGGTGTATCACGAACGGCCGATGACATCACTGCGAGGACCAAGTACTTAGAAAAAAAAAAAATTAAAAAAAAAAAAAAGAAAAAAAATAATAAAATTTAAAAAAAAAATTATTAAAAAAAAAAAAAAAAAGGAAAAAAAGAAAAAAAGAAGAAAAATAATAGAAAAAGAAAAAAAAAAGGCAATATCGTACGGCACCGTACGGATCTATAAAGCCCCGTACGGCACCGTACGGATCTATAAAGCCTCGTACGGCACCGTACGGATCTATAAAGCATCGTACGACGCCGTACGATAAAAAAGACACGGCGACAGGGAAGTACGGTACCGTACTAAAGCATTATTGTGGTCGATACATTTACAAGTATTGTACGGCGCCGTACGGAAAAGTGACGACATACAAGCTGAAGAAATAAAGGTGTTGTACGGAACCGTACAAGACGAGGACTGCAAGCAAAGCACCGCACGGTGGATCAGTGTACGGATTGTACTGGCCGTACCGCATCCAGACGCAGCACGGGAAGGAGGCATAGTATACGGTCATCAGATTGCAAAGTATGAGTACCAAGTCATATGGTAGCTGACGCATAACATAAGGGCATTTGTACGGCACGGTTGGAGGAGATCTGAGGATTCAGTACAGCATTGGGATGTGTTAAGGGAAAGCATGAAGGAAGAAATTCATATGGTATAAAAAAAAAAAAAAAAAAAAACGACGACAAAACAAAGCAGCTCATATTGAAGAACGAATGGTACCGAAGGGAAGGGCATGAGCAGGAAGTAAGGGAAACATAAGCGGTTTGCGGAAAAGAGCATGGGAGCAGGCGAAATTCACAAAAATAGGGTGTTTCATAGACTTTGAAGGTTCTAAATTGGCCTTGGCGGCGGGGGCGCTGCCCCTCGACCCCGCCCTGTACCGCGACAAGGAGCGCGCCTGGGGCTCTGCCCTAGGACCCCGCGGGGGCGCTGCCCCTCGACCCCACTGGGGGCGTTGCCCCCTAGACCCCCAGTCGGTTTAGTTATCAACCCTTGGAGAGTGTGACCAGTTGACGAGACCCGGAGCTGCTACATATTTGCATTGGCTGAAGGAAGTTGATTTGTACTGTAAGAGGAGGAATTTAAAAAATAAAAATAAAAACGGTTAAGACCGTTATTGTTGGACACTGCACAGTAGTATGGGATCACGACAGCATAGTACTTGAAGACAGAAATTACAGGTTTCAAAACCAGCCAGTAGCAGCAGAGGACCAAGGGTTTCACAGTCTAGAGTCCGCATTGCTGGTAGCATGGATACTGCCAGAAAGCACCGTCCACACGTACAGCAGCCACAAGCACAAAAGGAAGAGATTACTTGGAAGACTGTGACATTCGAGGGTTTGAGTGGAGTGGAGTGCCGAACATGGTGGGATAACACTCCAGACGCACATTTTTTGAAGGGACAGCTTCGAAAAGCAGTACACTGGGCAATTCAGATGCCTTTGCCCTCCATTAGAGAGTACGAGGGACCTCTCCGAGGCATGATTGATACATTCGATCGGGATAGCCGGCGTAGCACTTTGAAGTATTGTGGCACTGAGATACAGATTTCATTTTCTGCCCAGGAGATATCGAGGGTTTTTGGCATACCTGGCATGCATGGGAAGAAAATAGATTTAAAGCCCAGGAAACTGTCCCGCGAAGAAAAGGAAAAGTACATTAAGCTGGTTTCCAGAAACCTGTCTCAGAGTGAGTTGGAGTCATTGGCTGGCGCTTCTTCAAAGAATCGGGGAATCAAGAAATCATTTGTGGCTCCCGGAGAGTGGCGATGTTTGATAGACATCGTGAAGAGCAGGTTGACCGGGGCTAGTAGGGCCTCCGACATTGCCCTTACACATCTCATTTTCATGAACGGGATCCGTAATGGTACGGTGTACGATTGGGCTTCAGTTATGGCGGAGAGGCTGTATGAGTTCATGACTCTACAGCATCGGACATTTTACATGCCCCATATTGCCATCGGGTTGTTCCTGAATGCTGCCCGAGAGCAGATTCTAGCAGAGAAGTTGAGGCCACAGCCAGTTGATATTGCTACGGGAGAGCCTCTTATCTTTCATTGGCGTCACTTGGATGCTAGCGGAGTACAGACAGGGTCAAAGAGGAAGCGCCAAGTCCTCTCAGAGTCGGAAGGGGAGAATGTGGACAGTGGCCAAGAGGAGTCGAGTGAAGACTTGGAGGAGGAGGAAGGCAGCGAGAGTGTTGCAGTGAGAGACTCTGACACTCTCGATACAGAGGTACCATCTGAAAGTGCATTTGCTCCAACTCCACCGTCTGAGAGTGCACCACCTCTTGTACTATTCACGCCACCAGTACCCTCGGCGACTGTTGCAGCGGGGACCTCTGTACCATTCGGTACCACATTGGAGGCTGTACCCATGCCACGGTTTGGAGAGCTCCGGCCCCCTGTTGTGGTACACCCGGCGGGTCAGGCTTCCGAGCCACCTACAGCTCAGCCAACCGACCCAGGACAGACTAGCAAAGATGGTGTTGGAGGTTTAGAGCAGGAGCAGACACAGCCGCGAGAGCAGGTTACATTGGATGTTGTTGGTACTGAGGCCATTGTGCGAGTTGGGCCAGGGGTATTGGAGGAGCCGGCTCGAGCGTTGCCGACGGGGGATGAGGACTCTTCAGTGCTGTCATGGTTGGAGCAGTTCACATTACCCCCGATAGCAGTGGCAGCTCCCATTTCACTTTCCCCTGCCAGAGTAGTGTTAGAGAGGCCTTCAGAAGTTATTGACCTGGATGCAGTGATGTCGCCACCAAGAGAAGAGCCAGTAGCCCAGGAGAGAGAGATATCCGAGAGACCAGTTCCTATGGAGGGACAGAGACCGCAAGTTGAGGCTAGTGAGGAGCCACCAGCCTTGCCAGGGTCACGGAGGGCGGTGCCAGCGAGGGAGTCCGCGCAGAAAGTGTTGGAGCAGTACTTGGCGGATGTAGCCGCAGTAGCTGCTGGAGCCCAGCGGGTCATAGCCTCAGCAGAGCTTCAGGCTCAGGAGGGGGTTGCTGAGGAGTTGGAGCGCCTCTTGACCTTTGTGCGGGTTGGCTGTCCACAGGCATTTGCAGAGTGCTTTGAGGCTAGGGGATGGCCTACTCAGGAGTCTCTTACGATGTTGGAGGATTGGGCTCTTAGTGCGACGGTGGGCGAGAGTCGGATTCACGGTCTTATCCGAGAGTTAGAACAGGCCTTTCGAGACGAGTATTTCACTCTCAGGCGGTTAGAGCATGCTTCCTCAGTACATCAGGCTACGGGATTGGCAGCAGAGGCAGCTCGGGAGGAGGCAGCTTCCCGTCTTACAGCTTTGGAGACTGCAGTGGTTCAGGAGAGGGAGTCTTGGGCGGCTGAGCGGAGTACTATGGTGTCGGAGTTGGACACTTTACGGGCTGCATTGGAGACTGAGCGTGCCGAGCGGGCTCTTCTTGAGACTCACCTTGGTTCTGCTTTGGAGACTGTGGATGCGAAGGAGAAGGCAGTGCTCGAGGCAGCTAGCATGGTTCGGAAGGCTATGGAGCTTAAGATGAGGGCAGAACAGGCTTTACACCTTCGGACAACTCAAGTGTACGAGTTGCGGGCTAAAGTCACTTCCAGCACAGCCACAGCCGCGCCATCATCATCAGGGACGCTTCCTACGCCCCCTCCTGAGTAGTTTGTAGTAGGCTCATTTTTGTCTATGTTATATTTTGTAAAAGTCGTCGAAGCCGACTTGTTTTTTGGGGGGATGATGTTGTCGGTATATTTTGTATGTACGGGTGTTGTGTAATAAACTTATGTTAATCTCGGCAGTTAGTACCGAGAGTGTGAACCGTTACGACGTGACGTTTCGGTGGTGTCTCTTCGGAGGTTATATGTACACATTGCTTTGAGTGTGAATGACATGATTTGGTTTTCTGAGTACTTTATGTTTACCGAATTGCAATACTTTCCTGTGTTAATGTTTATCAGTTAATGTGTGTTTATGCAACTATTCTTGTTGACCTGAAAGGGAAAACAATAGAAACATATGTTACAAAACTGAAAATGAAAGAAAATAAAATGAAAAACAAAGACATCTTCAGCATATGCAAGTAAATTTACCTCACTTCTTCATAAGACAAAGGAAGGAAAATCCTTTGCAATCTTTGAAAAATCTGGAAAAGATCATGAAGATTTTCGTAATTTAGAAGTGTAGTGAAAGAGTCTTTAAATAGAGTTCAATCCATGACTCATTCTCTTCAAGGATAAACATCTCTTGAAGTCAAGGATCGAATCTTGACAATTGTTGGACTGAAGAGGAAAAATAAGCTGAAAAGTAGCAACAAAGTTTGAACAAATCTAACATATGCAAGAACACTCAAAAACGGCGCCTAGGGTTGAAGAATCAATCAACAATAATCTGAAAATGAAAAACTTACCCTAGAAATCACCCTTGCTGAAAACGTTTTGGATCTAATGGTAGTATTGATCCCGTTTTTGAAGAAAAATGCCCCAAAAACGAGCTGAAAATGAAGAAAAATGATATGCAAATGAGGTAGAAATCGCCACCAACAGTCTCCTCATGGAAAACGCATTTTTTAGATGAAGAACCACTTGATTTTTGATGTGTTCCAGCCTCCAAAATCGCCACTCAAGGAAAGAATGAATCCAAACGCATTTTCTTAAGCAAATAACATATGCAATGAGGAATAAAATCGCCACCAACAAGCAGCACTTTAAAAACGGCTTTTTGGAAGTGATTCGCATATGTTAAAAACATATGTTCTGGCTTTCAAAATCGCCACTTAGCAAAGGGAAGAGATAAAACGGGTTTTAAAAAGTAAATAACAAATGAAGTTTAAAACACATGTTATTTCTCTTAAATTCGCCACTTAGCAAGCAATGAATAAAAACGGGTTTCTAAAAATGAATAACATATGTTTTAGAACATGTTATCACTTTAAAAATCGCCACTTAACATTACTTTAGGGAAAAACGTGTTTTGAAAGACAAATAACATATGTTATTCCTCTAAAAATCGCCACTTAGTATTGATATTTTTAAAGACGATTTTTAAAAGATGAGAAACACATGTTAAAAGGTCTAAAAACACCACTTAACAAGCAAATCTTATTAAAGACATAGTAAAGTACTTTTGAGAGATAAAAGCACATATGTTTTTGAGTTTTGCATGTGTAAATGAATTCGAATTCTCCACTTACCATAGATTAAATAATAAATCTTATTTAAAATATGTACTTGCAGATGTAAACTCCATTGGTTTACTTATGAGGACTTGGTAGTGGATTATAATGATTTTAATGCATTTGGATGTATGCAATCAATAACGAAAAACCCACTTTGCACTAAAAAAACATCTCATGTAATTAAAATTAAACTAATAACCATAGTTTTAAATAAAGTAACATAAAAATAGACTTTAAAAAGCCTAATTTTATTAAAACATTAAAAAACTATGATCAAATCAACTCAGAATGAGTTGAAATTTTAAAATGGATGATAAAATCCAATTTAAAAATTAAGAATAATCTTAATATGTGCAATCACCATCAAAAAGCCCACTTTTAAAAGGATTTTAATAAAATATGCAGTTGCCCTGAAAAACCCCACCTTTTACCCCATAACTTGAGCTAGACAACTCCAATCAAGGTCTAAGTTGGCTCGAAACGAACAGAATTCAAAGAGCTATTGACTCAAGGGAAAAACAAGATTAAAAACTACTAACAAGAAAGGGAAAAATGAAGAAAGGATGTGAAGATTACCAAAAATCAAGCGCTTGCAGTCAAAGAATCAAAACTCATTCTAACAAGCATTTAGAGGATTTAACTTGACGGAAACCTTCAAAGAGAACGCATGAATAACGATACATAAAATACAATTCAAGGATGACGAACTGCTTTCATGACACCTTATCAATGCATTAAAACATAGAGGATACACCTACAAATCCATGAGAAAAATTGCGTAAGGTTGCCTCAATTTTGTGATGTCAAAATTGAGGACAACTGAATGCAAGTATTACTCCTTTGGGTGTCTTTATTGTTCTTGATTGTGGATCATAGTGTATCGTGCATTCGACCATCAATTTGTTGCACTAAATTGCCGGTGGGAAGCCTGTTGCCTAGTATATTCTATTCTTCATGTTGACTGCCAAAGAAGATGGTATTTGATTCAGAATTCCATACATCCTTTGTTTGATCTTGGCCATATCCAATTGCTCAAAGTTAGTATTTCCAACTTTCTTCCATCTTGATGGCATTTGGGACTCTGGAAAGAAACCTTCGAGCACCTTCTTCATTTGTGTCTTCCTTGCAGCTATCCAGATTTCAATCCTAACATGATCCTGTATGAAACTCAAAATAAGTGACTTTGGAGGGTAATTAAAATGCTAAGGGATAATAATCTATTCCAAAATCAATTGAGTTCTGATTTTACTAATGAATTTCAGACATTCTAATCTTCTGAAATCAGAATTTGAAATCAAATAATGCTCAATTCTGGAAAAGACAATCACTTGACAAAATCTGGAAAAGATGTCCTTAGAAACCTGATTTTTACAAATTTCAATGAGGCCTGATTATAATTCAGAAATGTGGAATTTATCCCCAAAACTTAGGAATTCAAAAAAATTCAGCGATTTTGACCTCAATTCTGGATATCGAAATTTTGAAAGAAGGTCCGAAAATCAAGTTTCGCAATAGATGTAGGCTTTGATCTTCGATCAGCCTCTTATCCTTCCTCATGTGATTTGAAATTATGAATTTCCCTCAAACTTGCTGGTCTATTGCTGGTAATTTGCTCTGCCTTGAAGAGAATCAAATTTGTGAATTAGAAGGTTATTGCTCTTCATCTATATAGATTTGTAAGTCCTTTATTAAGGAAGTCGGCTTATGTTTTTTTCCTGTTTTTTAAAAAAAAAAATATAACTCTCATTCTTTCCCTCTCACAAGAGATTTGTGGAAAACAAAGCTTTTGATTTTCTTCCTTAGGAGATTTGCAAAAAACAATAAAGCTTTTGATTTTCTTCTTTAGTTTAAATCGCAAGGCATAGGGATACCCAATCCTTATTGGTGGAAATTTGTGATGCCCCCGATACAATTAAATAATTTCATTAAATATTATTTTGTATGGCCCTGACATTTAATTGTAATACCTTTCGGGCCATTTTTTATTAAGGGCAGTTTTATTATTCTAGTCGTGTCAGTGCATTTTGTAATCCTTCGGGAAGTTTCCTGGAGCCATTTATAAGGCCATCTTTAGCGTAGTTGTAGGCATGAGAATTGGGTATTTTCTTTGTATGTGCGAATTCTCATTGGAGTTTAGTTGTCTGTCATTTCGGAGGTGAAAGATCCTCCCTACTTGGTATTAGCAGTTTCAGTGAGAGTAAACTCCTCACCCTATTCTTCTCTTGGTCTGAAATTGTTGTAATCTGAAGTGCTATCATTATATGAATTCTTCCTCTTGCATGTGTGAATCTGCATTTCCAATTGAAGATCTATTTTCATGTCATTTGCGAACTAAAACACGACTTGCATAATACCTTATTTGTTCGACATCATAGTATATGTATACGGAAGCATAGTATTCAGTTGTGCAGCCAGACCACCGTACAGTAGTGATTGGAGGGTACGAAGGAGGGTAGGAGCACTTGCATACGGACCTCATAACTGTCGTACAGGTATCATCCAAGTGTGGGTTCCATATCATTACCGCACGAACACCAAACAAATTCCACCAGAGTAGAGGAATAGCGGCGTATAGACTAAGCTACACGGGTGATAAGACCATACAGTCACCACCATAGCATCCAGTGTACAAGCAAGCAGTGTTACCATACGGCATTTGGCCATACAGTTGAGCCTTTAGCTTAGACGGTAATATCCCTACATCACCATACGGAGGGGGAATCTTACATGGGTTGTTAATATTCTACCATTCAGTGTTGCATTCCACCATTTGAAGCCAAACAATTTGCCTTCGGGACATTACAGTGGTATCATAGCTGGTGATTCTACCAGCCTGTCGAGTAGTGGATGCAGAAGGCACTCATAGTATACACCAGAAGGAGATACCATTCCGCAGACAGAATGGGGGAACCATAGGATCCTACCATTGAAGTCATGGCACTATTCAGGGAACTAACCAAAAGTCAAGCTTAGCTCAACGAAACAATGGCCAGAGGGGAACAACGACAAAAGCTCATGGAGGATACATTGCGACAATTGGCCTTGGGCAGAAGAAATGGAGATCATAATGGACAAAGTGATAATTCGATCATTGGAATGTCAAACCTACAATGCTCACATTCCAGACCACTGATGTCGACATTTCCCTAGAAAACAGAAGCACCTCACGGGGAGAGAGAGCCCACTTTTCAAGAGTTGCAAGAGCAGTTGAATCAAGATTGGAGGAATGCGAATCTCGAGGGCGATATATCCTTCAAGGATTATGTTGAGCTCTAGATGAAATACTCAAGTGGCAGGAATCGTAGCTATTACAATGATGATATTAAGCGGAAGGTCGGCAAGATAAATCTGTCATCCTTTGATGGAACTAGAGCAACATCGGCACAAGCATGGGTACTTCTAGTTTTACCCGATGCCTTAAGATGAGGCCATCAAATTTGCAGCACATCACCTGGAAGGGGTCACTCATGAGTGGTGGCATCACGGAATGGTCATCTCAGCCACGATCAAGTAACTTCATACATTGAGTTCATGGAGAGGCTAATAGACCACTTTGACAGGAAGGATCCAGAACTCAACTTCAAGGAGCTGGCTCAACTGAAGCAATCCGGATCAGTCGGCAGTTACATTAAAGAATTCCAAAGCCTGTCTGTGTTAGTGACCGACATATCAAAGAGGAGATTGATTGTGTTGTTCATGGATGGGCTAATGGAACCCCTTAAGGGTTAGGTGAAAGGGTTCAACCCCAACATGCTAACAAAAGCAATTAAGAAGGCGTGTGACATGGTTGCATCTTCTTCCAGAAATCATTCGCATGCCAAACCACACCTCATTCCGAAGGCGAAAGACAACAAATCCAAGTGGAGGAAACTTGTTACACCTATAGGGGACCGTGGAAACCAAGGCGTCGATGCTTAGGCAAGGGGAAGATTCATTACATTGAGGTGATTTCCAATGGCGAGGAGCATGAGGAGTCTGAGCCACCAAAGGAGTCTACGGAAGAAATAAATCATGCAGAGAGAACTCCACACTGAGAAATAAATCACATGGAGGGGAGGCATCATTGCAGCACTAGCTGGCACCCCAAGGTGCAATGTGTTTCGAGTATGCGGTACGCTTCAAGGGTAGCGAGTCTTAGTCATGCTCGACAGTGGGGCCTCGCTCAACTTCATAAACTCATCACTCGTTACCCGAAGAGGTTTGCGTACAGAGGAACATGAAGGATTCAAAGTTAAGGTGGCATCAAGGAAGGAGAATTCGAAGATCAAGCTTGAAGGAAGAACCATTGCAACATCAAAAGCAACATGGAGAAGGAAGGGCATTACAACTCCAATGATATGAAGACTTCAAGAAGGATGATAACAAAAGAAGGAATTCAAGGACAAGATTCACATCAACAAGACTTCAAAGAGCAAAACAAAAGAAGGAATTCAAGGACAAGATTCACATCAACAGGACTTCAAAGAGCAAGATAGATAAGAAGGTGAGCAAGTTCTACAAATGAAGGAGATTATCATAATCTTGAATTTCCTTCAAAAATCCAAGATCAACAAGAAGGAAACCCAATTATTACAAAGAAGGTCAAGATATCAAGATGAGCAATTTCAAGAACAATTCAAGGAGAAGATTTCCAAAATGGAGAGGATGAAGAACATCCATGAAGACAAAGCAGTTTAGGAATTTGAATCATCACATTCACAAGAGGATAGTTTCAAAAGAGTTAATCAAAGTTGGAATAATGTTGAGTATCAAGAGATATCTCTTCTTTGTGAATAAAGGATAAGGATGTGCATGCTGAGGTGGTGCCTACTCATCTTCAACCAATCAAAGATTCCAAGTTGACATGTCCAAGTTCATCCAATCAAAGTCATTCACAAGTGGAAATGTGGAATTCATTTAATGAAATACTTAAAGCAATTTTCTCATCAGTTCATCTTTAAAAGGATGTGCATTAAAAGATTTGTAATCATCTCATTGGATGACATTAAATATTTGTAAGTGGGGTGGTTGTAACAAACCCTAATCAGGGATTTCTTGAATTATCACAGTCATTGACTTAAAATCAATTTAGGCCCTTCATTGTAATTGGAGGTCTATAAAAGGCGGGGCCTCCTCATTTGTAAATTATTAATTATAGAAGGAGACAAGAAATTGTTGTCAAGACTATGTTAAAGTTGATATACAATTTTCATTGAAGATATGGTGGATTCTTGTGTGTTGCTTCTACATTTTGCATGGTTTCTACTTCTCATAGTTTAGTTAAAGTCATTGATTGAAATGGAAAAATGTGAAAATGAATGATGAATTCCATGTTCATACCTTTTGTTACTAGTTGATTGCAAGTTGCAGTGTAAGGTTAGTCTGAACTTAATTAAATACTAAGTTCAATTATGGATGTTCATTTGGATTTGTTAATGATATGTAGCTTCGGTTAGATTATTCTAATCGATGAAATCAAATGCATAAGTGACCTATCGGCCTTGAGCATTTGATATCTATCCTTTACAAGTATATTGATCTAGTTATTTGCCTTGATTATAATAATCATAATTAATTGAGCATGATTATAAATGATTATATTTAATATATATTTATATATACTATTAAATAATAAATATATATACATGATCATGTATATATATTTATAATATATATTTATATATACTATTAATATATTCATGATAATGTTTAAACAATATAAATCATGCTGATATCGATGTTGATTATATATACCACAACAAACTACCGATCGTAACCACTAATAATCGCTGAGTATTATCAATGTAAAACGGCATTGTTAAGAGGCCGAACTCATGCGATATGAGAACATGGCTCACGTAGAGACATGTCTCTACGTGGAACATGTTCCTCATAGAGGCATGCCTCTATGAGAGACATGGGAGACATGTCTCCCCAATACTTATACAAATGAAGTGATCAGGGATGCTTGTAAAGTACTGAAAACATATTAAGTGCAGAGCAAGTATCATTGAAAGTATACAGATCGATAATATACAGTTCCATATTATATCAGGATCGATAGTATAATTAGATCAATATTAATATTAGATTGATAATAAATAAAGATATTGATATCAGATATAATATATAAAGAGTTCGATATTAATATCAATACAAGAAGATTGATATTAATATAGAGATTATTTCAATATCAGACTTTGGGATTAGAAGATAGATAGATATATATCTCATCAACAATATTATCATAGAGTAAATTGATTGAAGAACTATATCATTGTTAAAATTAAAAAAATACCTATACCATTATCAAAACTTTAAAATGGTATCAAAGCCCGTCTAAGGAAGATTCGATCAGATTTGAAATAAAAGGCTATCTAAACTATCATTTGACTTATAGAAATACATATTCTTTCTTCAAATGGCAAATGGTGTTAGATTCGAGGATCGTCTTGAAGGAGCTTCAAACTTTGTCTCATGGAAATTCAGAATTATGCTCACCTTAAGAGAGCATGAATTAGAAGCACTTGTAGAATAGGAAATGGATGTACCAAATGAAGATAGCAAGAAACGTCAGTGGATAAAGAACAAGGTCATGAAGCTATTAGTGGATGCAGTTAAAGATCATATAGTTCTAATTATCTCCAAATTGGATACAACATACAAAATGTTTTCAACTTTAGAAAACATGTATGAGATAAACAGCACGAGTCAGGCTCTATCACTTAAGCAAAAGCTTCATCATGTGAAGATGAATAAAGGAACAATTACATCATACTTTATGAGGAACACAGAGTTAAGGGACAAGATTTCCACCATTGGTCATCTAATCGATAGCAAGGAGTTAACAATGTTGGCCCTAGATGGACTCCCAACATCATGGGAAGCATTTATTCAAGGGATAAGTGCTCGTTCGAAACTCCCCAAGTTTGATCAATTAAAGACGGATTGTATTCAAGAAGAATCTAGACTAATCACAAGGGGGATTGGTCAGAATTCCATGAATGAAGACATCCATGTACTAAACTCTCATTCTCACAAGAAGGGTAAGAAGAGGAACTCCAAAAGAAAGAAGGACAGAGATGCAAATGGTAAATGCTCATCTAGGAAAAGAAGGAACATGTCTAAGGTGCAGTGTTTCAGATGTGACAAGTATGGACACTATGCTATGAAGTGTCCGGATAGGCCAAAACCACAAGACTATTGTTGAAGATGGTAAGGCCAGCTTGGAAAATGATTCTGAGAAACCTATATTTTATTCAGCCTTATCAAGTCAAGTATCAACCAGCCTTAACACCTGGTGATTGATAGTGGGGCATCATGTCACATCACAAGATTTATAGAACATCTAGATAGTTTAGTGGAAAACTCGGATGAGGAAGTGACTATTGGGGACGACTCAAACTATCCTATGAAAGGAATTGGAACATGCACCATAAATCTAAAATCAAGCATCTCTCTTCAACTTACAGGCATATTATTTGTACCAAGAATCAAAAGAAACCTAGTCTCCATTTCAGCACTTGAAGACAAAGGATATAGAATCGCCTTTATGGAGGGTAAAGTCCTGGCATGGCCCAAGAACTCAAACATCAAGAAGGCTCACACTATAGGAGTGAGAAATGGATGCCTATATAAACTTTGTACTTCTCCTTCTCAAGCCCTAATACATGAGTTGACAAATACATGTGAGATTTGGCACAAAAGATTAGGGCATCTCCATTTTTGTGCTCTACCCTCAATAGAGAAAATGGTGATAGGCATACCTAAGCTTAAACAAGAACACGAAAGAACATGCAAAGGGTGTGCTTTGGGAAAGAACACTAAAGGCACTTTTCACACTACTGATAGTTAATCCAAAAATGTACTAGAACTTATTCATTCTGATTTATGTGGACCCATGACTATAACCTCTTTAGGGGGATTCTTATATTATGTTATCTTTGTAGATGATTACTCTAGGAAAACATGGATATATTTTTTTAAATGTAAAGAGTCTGAAGAAATCCTTAATAGGTTTAAGGAATTCAAAGCTCTAGTAGAAAATATGTCTGGGAAAAAAATCAAAACCCTAAGGACCAATAATGGGGGGGATATATTTCAGAAAACTTCAAAACTTTTTGTATTAATGCAGGGATTAAGAGGGAGTTTACAGTTCCTTATAACCCTCAACAAAATTGGGTTGTTGAAAGGAAGAATAGGACTATTGTTGAAGCTGCTAAAGCTATGATGTATGATCAAAACCTAGAAACTTCTTTTTGGGCCGAAGCCTCTAGGACTATTGTCTACATCTAGAATAGATGTTCTCACTCCCTTCTAGATAACAAAACCCCTGAAAAAGCATTCACTGGGATTAAACCTGACATAAGTCACTTGAGAATCTTTGGCTTTCCAATTTACATTCATGTACCTAAAGAAAAGAGATCTAAGTTAGAACCCTTAGGCAGAAAGGGAATCTTTATAGGCTATAGTGAAACATCTAAAGCCTATAGGATCTACATACCTAGACAAAGATTAATTGAACTTAGCAGAGATGTTATCTTTGAGGAAGATGTTGCTTTCAAAAGATCCAAAAGCATTCATGAGATACCAAAGTAGATACAACTGGTTGCAGCAAAGCACATTCTGAGATACCTGCGTGGCACTATTGGTTATGGTCTTAAATACAATAATGTAGACCTAGATCTACATGGATACACTGATTCAGATTGGATTGGAAGTGTGGTGGATAGGAAGAGCACATCAAGGTGTTGCTTCAGTTTAGGATCAGCTATGATCTCCTAGATTAGTAGGAAACAATCCTCAGTTGCATAGAGTTCCATAGAAGTTGAGTACATTGTAGCCTCCATGGGAGCTAGAGAAGCAGTATGGCTTAGGAAACTTCTTGTAGGATTGTTTGGTCAACCCTTTGATCCTACTATCATCCATTGTGAAAACCAGAGTTGTATAAAGCTTTTAGTGAATCCAATGTTTCATGACAGATCAAAGCATAGAGATTCCTTATCACTATGTTAGAGACATATTAGAAAGGAATGTGATTCAGTTGAAATATGTGAGTACAAGTGAACAGACAGCAGACATTCTCACCAAACCTCTCTCTAAGACAAAGGTTGAACACTTTCGGGTTAAACTTGGTATGGTTGAAAATGTAACTTAATTTGAGAATGAGTCTCAATTATTTAATTCATTGTACTAATATTTCTAAAGATGTTTAATGTGTAAACTCTTTTATTGTCATGTGTGTGACTCCATGACTACATGGGCCCCTGTGAACATCTTTGAAAGGTGATGATTTTTCAATGATGAACACTTGCAATAGGTTGATAATGTAAGGTGACACTTAACAATAATTGAATCCATTATCATGATGGATATCATGAGACTTAATATCCATGGACATGTCATGATAGTTAATATCTCTACAGACATTATGGTGGATATCATGAGACTTGGTATAAATGGATAAACCATAATGATACTACTGAGATATTCATGGTGGATATTATGTGACTTAATATCCATGGAAATGCCATAATCTGATATCCTTATGGTAGGTCTCATGTGACGTGATGCTAGTGCACATACCATAGGATGAATATAATTTTGGGAGTCATGGTGAATATCATGTGACTTGATATTCATGGACATGCCATCACTCCAGATATCACGGTGAGGTGATATCTTTCTTCTACACAATAAATGGATCTATTGTGTTTTTGGGATAGAATCAATCCTCCCTAGCTAAGAGGGAGTGTTGATGATATGTAGCTTCGGTCAGATTATTCTAATCGATGAAATCAAATGCATAAGTGGCCTATCGGCCTTGAGCATTTGATATCTATCATTACAAGTATATTGATCTGGTTATTTGCCTTGATTATAATAATCATAATTAATTGAGCATGATTATATTTAATATATATTTATATATACTATTAAATATATATACATGATCATGTATATATATTTAATAATATATATTCATGATAATGTTTAAATAATATATATCATGCTAATATCGATAATCATTATCGATATTAGCATTTCTATTATTTAAACATCATGAATATATTAATAGTATATATTAATATATACTATTAAATATATATACATGTATATATATTTATATATACAATTAATATATTCATGATAATGTTTAAATAATATAAATAATGCTAATATCTCCCGTAGAGGCATGCCTCTACGTGAGACACATTCTCATATCGCATGAGTTCGGCCTCTTAACAATGTCGTTTTACATTGATAATACTCAGCGATTATTAGTAATTGCATCGGTAGTTTGTTGTCGTAATATACTATTAATATATTCATGATAATGTAAAACGACATTGTTAAGAGGCCGAACTCACCTGATATGAGAACATGTCTCACATAGAGGCATGCCTCTACGAGAGACATGTCTCCCCAATACTTATACATATGAAGTGATTGGGGATGCTTGTGAAGTACAGAAAACATATTAAGCGCAGAGCAAGTATCATCGACAGCATACAAATCGATATTAATATTAGATTGATAATATACAGTTCAATATTATATCAGATCGATAGTATAATTAGATCAATATTAATATTAGATTGATAATAAATAAAGATATTGATATCAAATATAATATATAAAGAGTTTGATATTAATATCAGAATATCAATACAAAAAGATTGATATTAATATAGAGATTATTTCAATATCAGACTTTGAGATTAGAAGATATCAATATTATATATATATATATCATCTACAATATTATCATAGAGTGAATTGATTGAAGAACTATATCATTGTTAAAAATAAAAAATACCAATTACTTGAATCTAATCAAAACTTTAACAAGATCGTGTTAGTATTAGGTATTCAGATGAATGATTACAATATGAAAATCTTTCGTGTTCCCTTTGGAGATTGCATCATCTTTGTGTAGTTGCTTCATTTGGCAAAGAAGGAATTCACTTATCTAAGCAACATCCATTGATATCATTGTTCTTAGGAATAGAGTAGATTTCCTAGCCCTTTATCCCTTTTGTCATTTATTTGAAATCAAGTTAGTGTTCCAAGTTCTACCCACTTTGAGGGGAGGAATTGATAAAGTCCAAGAAGAATAGCATTAAGTCCCCGCGATGACCAGCATATGACATCATTCAACTGAGTTATGTCCAACACAAAGTCGCACATATGCATTGTAAACCTTGAGGCTGTTACATTTGATCACACACTTGCCATATTGTTTAGCATTTGGAGTTTCCTTGTTTAAGGGATGATAGAATATTTGGTATTTTATTCCGCATGTTGAAGTGATCACAAAACTCACATCAACAGCACATTCTAGCAAGATGTCCATGAAAAGGAAGACCCAACATTTTAAAGAAATAATCTTGTCAGTAATCACCTATTCTCACTCTATCCCTCCATATCCAAGACAATATTGTCAGGCAGCGGCCTCCATAAATCATTGTTGACACATATCATGGTGATGGCATAATTGAAATACATATAAATTATAATACCATCAAGCATATGAATAAAAATGATCTCTCACCGAGCATGAGTGAAAAAGCATTCTGAAGATAGAGAACCATGTTTGTTAGATGTTAGGATTTGTCAAAAATTATGATACAGTAGTATAGTCAGAATAGAAGTTTACCTGTCCTCAAATTTTCAATGAAACATGGGATTAGTTATTAAAGCACACCACTGATGAATGCATGTAAATCCATATAGAGACTAGCAGATAAATATGACCCGAAAAAGTCAAAGCAAAAATATACTACCTGTAAGTGCAAGAGAATGTGCAGCACCACATGCTACACGAACAAAATGAAAATCCCGTGTCCCTTTGACCATGCGAGGCTGAATAACATCCACAATATCAATGGCATCTCCATGCCCCAACTGACCTAGATCTGCTGCACCCCATGACACTAATGCTCCAACATCTGATATATAAAAATCCAATGAAGCGTGTCTTTTATTATTAGAACATGACAACCAGAAACTGCAAGCACAATATTATGATCTTTCTTTACAACTTTTACATATACCAAGATCATTTATGCAATTAGACCAAAAGCAATAGAATACAAAGCTACATGTAACTATCTGAATAAACAAGCCCTGATTAAACTATTAAATAAACTGTCCATGAGATTACATTCGCAATTTAATTGTTCTTTCAAAAAAGTGCTACAAAGAAACAAATTATATCTTGATATTACAGATCACACTCCAGAAATAAATGTTAATCCATTGACACCTGTTACAGCAATAGTGTGAGCTTGGCCACAAGCCACGTGTGATATGCGATATGTGTCTAAAGCAGATATCTGAACAGGATAGAACTGTGACTCTCTAACTCGCACTCCTAGCTGACCAGAATCATTATTTCCTGTCATATATAGCTCTCCCTCACCTATCACAAGGACCATCAAAATCTGTCAAATTTCCAGGATACAGGTTCTATGAAATACACATGCTTCCATTTTGACAAGAAAAGCTTAACTTTTTTCAAAACTTTTAGTCTAGACAAATGAAGAGAAGAATAGGCAGCTATATTATAACCTGTAAGGAATGCTGTGTGAAGATCATTGGCTGCAATATGCACAATGTCCTTGACCAATAATGATCTGATTAGTGTTGGATGATCACGTCCTCTATCATCTCCCAGGCCCAGCTGCCCAAGATCTCCACTTCCCCATGCAAGAACTACAAAATTCCAATATAGATGCTCAATGAATGAAAATTTTAGTTCAACATTTACTGCAAAATAATTTGTTAAACATTTGCATCCTAAAAAGAGAGTGCTTCTTCATTTAACTCATGACTAAAGGAAATTCAAAATCAAATATCCATGTTTGACAGTTGTTGTCAAATTAATATAGAAAAAAAGTTTGATAATTGAAACTTGTCTCTAATGGTATGTCTCTTCTTCTATTATCAAAAGTTATTTCCAGGTGTTGGAAATGTTACATGGGTAACAAATAGACCAGTCATGGTCCAAATAGGAGAGATGATCAATAACCTAGGGAACCAATTCAATAAGGTTATGACAGATTACTTCAAAGATTTTCAATCTAAAATGCATGAAAGGGAAAGGATCCCATCTTCAATTGTTATCGAATACAAGGATGATGTTTGTTTCCTTGTAAGCACTAATCACTGCATAGTCCAGGCTGTTGAGCCCAGAACAGAATTTGTACCGGAGTTAGGATATGAAATATCAAGAAGAACTGCCAAAGCATATGCTGAGGCACTTCAACAATGTAACCTAGACCTATCAGCCAACTGATTTGGCACCTGTGATGAGATAAGTGCATATTTGAAGAAGAATGAACTTTCGAAGACAGCGAAAAAGGTTACTCTACTTATATCAGAAGAAAGAAGACTAACAAACCGGTAAAGCAAGTGGCACCATCATCAAAAAGGCAAACCATTGATGAAATGGTTGAAGGTATAAAGACTACAGGTGGGATGGCATCAGTTAAGAGAATATATAATTTGTCAAATGAAGAAGACAAAAGGAAAATTGAAGATGCTATAATATATAGCTTCTACAAATTCAAGAGAACCCCTACCGAAATTCATGGCATCATTTCTACAAAACTACATGAGCTTATTGAAGGAAGGTGGAAATCTTCAATGGCAAAAGAGAAAGAGCTCAGAATCAAGGCACTACTAGAAGTGCAAAGACACTTAAGCCTTGAAGAAGCAACCAATCAAGCAGATGCTCACAAACACAACTTTCAAATCAGAAATAGGATTGGTCAAGTATTGATTGGAGAAATTAAAACTGTTCATGATGAAGGAGTTGTCATCTAGACAACTATACTTGAGGAGCAACAAAAGGCTGAAGCTAAATGTCAGAAGTCCTCTGTCAAATCAGAAGAGGACACTAAGAAAGGCAAAGGCATTCTAGGAATAGACACACCGATCGACCAAAAGCCAGCAAACAAATCGGTTACTGTGAACATCACTGAAGGCACTAGTGGTGATCTAGCTCCACCAACTATCTTAGCATCTCCAGTAAAAGGTAAGGCAAAAACACTTATTGTTGATGATATAGTTGATGAGATCATAGATTTTGGTAAGGTTAGCAATGCTGCAAAATGGTACAGTGTCTTAGGCGCTGATGATAAGGCTAAATTAGATTTTCTTGAGTTCAACCGGGGACCCAAGGATTACAGGTCCATTTTCCCAGCAGAACTAAATAAAAGGCTCCTAGCAAAATGGAGATGAGTAGCCAAAGACAAGAGAATGATAAGGTAAGTTCTAGATCAAAGAGAACTAGGTCTAGAAGATGAAGAAATCAGAATTCTAATTAAAGTAGAGATACTGAACCTGGACTCTCGAGACAGAGTGGCCAAAATCATAAATGGCCAAGAAAAAGAAGTTTATGAAGAAATAGTGAAATTATGGAAGAATCGTGATTTCACCTCTCCAACAAAGAAGCAAGAAAAATTGACAAGGGCACAGGTATCTACTGAGACACCTCATTCAACAGGTCCACAGGATAATTCTCAAGTTCCACAAACCGAGGCAACGGTCCTACCAGACATATCAATGGATACCAAGGTATCTAAGAGAAAAGATGATGAGACTAGAGACACAATCGGTGAGCAGACCACAACCAGTGAGCAGACTGCACCAATGAGACCGGAAGACCAAGCCACAAGGGTATCATCAACAAAGAAGGTTGAAGGGAAAGAGAAAAACAACCAAAAGGACAGAGTCAACCTACAGGTCGGCGAAGAGATCAAACGAGAAGATGAGGAACTACAAGAAGAAAAAGAGAACAAACAGGGAAGAGAAGAAGAAAAGGTAGAAGAATAGAAGCAACAAGAAGAAGAGAACAAATCAGGGGAAAAGGACACTCAACAGGAACAACCAAAAGATATACCAAGCTCTTCTTCACTAAAAAGGAAGCTATCCTTCACAGCAGAAATTGATTCCAAGAAGGCAAAATTGGAAACTCCCCAAATAGGTGAATCATTGATTGACATCAGCAAAATGTCAACTAAGCAACTCAAGTTGCTCACAAAGAGAAAACAAGATATGGTTCTCAATAATGTAAAGACAATACTGTACAATCTTGCTCCAGATGCAGATATTGATGAAGAAGAACCGATAATAGATCAGCTAGAAATTCTGGCACAGACAATCGGAGAGGATGTAACTGATCCTGAAGCAGTAGCTATAAATCATTATGAAACAAAAAGAACCAATCTCCTACATGAACAGATTGTTACCGTTAAAGCTACCATGTCTTCCAACACCGAGAAACTGAAGAAACTGGGTCAGGAAGCGGGAAATACAATAACAAAAACATCTAATTTGGAAGTTTTTGTCAAGGATGTCACAAAAAGAACCAATCGAACCACAAAAGAGCTGAAAGAGACAACTAGCTTCAATCCTCTGACCTCTTCAGCAATAGAGTACAATCGTGAGCTCACCAGTTTATCCATCACATTGAGAAAAGCATCCAAGGAGCATACCAAGAGAATTCAAGATCTCATTGGCTTTCAGTTGTTCATAGCTCTCACTTTTGATATGATGCAGAAGGCAGCCAAAGATGCTAATACACTTCTAAATGAGCCAGATTGCAAAACAATTGAGGACATGGAGAACTTCATTATTTCTCTACAAGCAATGAAGTACACAATTGACCAAGTCATATTTGCATGGAAACCTTTCCTTGTTTCAGCCAAGAAAATCTACAAGGATATTTATAACCAGTTTCAATTCTAAGCATTCACACCCTTTGTTCCTTGGAGGCATAAAGGGGACGATTGTATTTTGGTCAGTATAGACATAGGGGTAGCCAATGCACAGGGGACGTATTGGCAGTATATACCAATTGACAGGGTGATACCTGCCAGGGGAAGTATTATGATAAAAGCTTTATGTGTATATACTCTTTTGCAAGTCTTGATATGTTTTGCCACCAATGCCAAAGGGGAAGATTGTTGGCATCATGCATAGTTGTCATCATTGGAAAACATCTCACACACCGGTCATAATGTTAGAGGAGCAATGGTGAACCGATAGTTGTCACAGATTGACAAACATCAAACTTGCTAAGTAACCAGTGTAAATGAACCTGTTACATAAAGGAACCCGGTCACGACAATACCAGTCTTGTCTAACCGATCTAGTAGAGAACTGAAGAAGGCAAATGACTCAACCGGCAGCACACCGGTTTCTGTGAAATAGTATCAGACCTACCGATTTGTGCTTTTATGATTTCTAACTGTCTCGTATATCCCATCCGGTTTTAACAGCATACGTTTGACAACTAGAGTTTTGCATGCGAGCTTTTTGGCATGCCTTCCAGAACAGCAGCGTTTTGGAGGACTTGTAGCTTGGCGCCACAATTCGAATTTGAATTGTGAGGATCATTATATATACGGGTCATCATGCATAAGAAAAGTGTTGTCAGAGCAATCAAGTGCGCAGAGATAAAGCAGAATAGCAGAGTAGAAGAGCAGAGTCTTCTGAGAAGGGATACAGTCATCAAGAGTGAACGACAAAGATTGAACAACCAAGTTGAGCGAGGAATAGAACAAGTATGATCTGAATGACAAATTAGGTGTCTACAGAAGATCATCTTTCTTATTGTTTGAAGTTCGTGAAAATCCCTTTATCAAGGTGAACCCTAATAGGTTCCTTAGTATAAATCCCTTAACCGGGTGACATCTTGATTGATGTTCTTAAGTCCTCTGGCGAGGCGACTCCTAACAAGGTTAAGATCTTAACCGATCTATGTTAATTCCCTTCACAGGGTAGCACTTTAACAAGTGTTGTTGTAAGCCTTTAACAGGGCAACTTTATTACTACAGTAGTGAAGATTGTGGGTTCTATCCCACCGTGTTTTTCTCCCTCTAACCGAGGGTTTCCAACTTTCCATGTATAAATCCTGTGTAAGCTATTGCATATGATTTTTGTTTAAGTTAAATATAAATTACATTTTCATTATCACACAGTAGCTATATTATCTTTCATAGGATAAAATATTAAATAAGTTGATTTGACTGATTCACCCCCCCCCCCCCTCTCTCAGTCACCGGTTAGGATTAACAAAATTAACCCATGTGCTGCAATATATATTGATATACTAAAATGCATCCTAGAAAGCGTGCTCCACATATAACGCCAAATATTAAAGCAATTTACATTAAAGATAATATTTTTCCTTTTCTCATCTTCTTCATGGAGATGCTTTCTAAAAGAATAAATGGTAATCGTTAGAAACTCAAGTAATTGGCTCTCAGCGGTTAAAAGAACTTTTTGGACTATTGTTGTGCAATCTATTAGATGAATACCCTCTTTCTCAACAACTTACACAGTCCTAGAACTACTCTCAATATCAGTTTTGAAGGAAAAACTAATGTAGGAAGCCATAGTTACATCCATGAAATATCTTGTATGCCAAGAAAGAACCAATTACATTTAAGTTGCCCAAATCAAATGTCACTTGACAGGCAAGGGAAACCTATCAACACCCCACAACAACTTCATTTGAAGCATCATCAGAAATACTGACCTTTCCGCTATCATTTGGCGTTTGATGTCATGAAATTTAGGCACCTGAATGTAATGTCCCCTCTTCAAAATTAGACCTAGACTAAACCCTCCAAATCAATTTGATAATTCCATTTTGGGATTACAAATGGGATTTCATCGAATTCAGTTTGAAGATTAAATAGTCAAAAGTGTTTGATTATGTTAGGACAAAGTGCAAGATGAAATCAGTTATTGAGAATGGCAAAAAAGAGAAATGGGTTAAATGAATTATAATTAAGTTTATTAACCAAGCGGAATTTGAAGTGAGATGAATCTTCAAAAAGCAATCAATTTAAGAGCAACCAAGCACAGAGGAGGATGAATGGAAAAACATTTTACTATCTGAATTTTAATCCTTGTGGAGCATGGAACTTCAGTTCAATTAACCTAAGGATAAAAAATAAAACTGTCTAAGTCTGGAATTGGAGGACAAAAACACACAATTCCTTAGAGTGATTTCACAGAGAGATCACCATTGTGCAAATCTGATAAATCTTCAATTCGCAATTAAAGAAATATGATTTTAAATTACAGATATATTTCATATTACGGCAATCACCGCTCATAATAACCAGTCCGTACAGGTGTTATTTGTGTTTTTGAGAAATGTCATATCATTATTATTGGCTTAACTGTTTGAATGAAAATGGCCACAAAATATTTTTCTATTGTTTAGTGCTGATTTGTGGGTGCCACAGATCTGATTAGAGTCGCGTCTGAATAGCAGCAATTTATTATATATTGGTAACTATAATGCATAAAACTCAATAATATTTTAATAACAATGGGTTGAGAGCTGTCCCTAATGCATTGCTCTGAAAATATCCATCATTTGTTATATATTCATTTGTATGAAAATTGGACAGCCTTTATATTCTGAGGGAGAAGGCTTGCAAGTGGGACCCAGCATGGCAGGAATGTTAGTGTATGTTGCTTATCACATAGATAGCAAGCCTCCAAGTCCCTCAATTAATGCTTAGGGAACAAATCTATAAGTTTATTGCTGCTGTCAGAGATGTCTGCTGACTGCTTTGGTCAACATATTATCATATTTTGAAATATTGGAAGAATCACATGCCTTGGGAAATCAATCAAAGTGGAAAATGTTATTAGTTATTAATGCAAGGCTTTGTCAGCGGGGCTGATATTCATAATTAGTTTGTAGCAGCATATATGTGATTGCAGCAGGTTACAAGGGTAGTTTTAGCATTTAACCAGGTGATCGCAGTATTTCGTTAATCATTCCAACATTTTTGTGAAGGGTCATACCTTTCCATAAGGGAGTTAATAATTATTGTTTAATATTTAATGTAGTTGCTTAATACTAGAAAACATAACATAGGAAAAATGATATTACTGACCTTAAACAGCCATCTCAGGAGTTTTTGAACAGCCATTAACATTTGAATTTTGTAGAGTAAATTAAATTTGATCAGATATTTCAAAATTTGGGAGATTACAATTGTATCAAAGTCGTATCTTGCTAGTCTGCGAAAGAGAAGCTAACTTTCTGATGCAAAGACTCTTTTCATATAAATCCAAGTGACAGAAGAAGTGAATATGCCAAATAGATAGGAAAAAACTCCTTGAAGAGCAGATCCTACAGATAAGTTTGAAAAGAAGATCAATACAATGATAGACAAGATAGGTCAGATGCTCCACATGATGCAGAATAATTTGAATTCTTCTAGGAATCAGAATACTGGGGCAAGCACTTCAGGAACTATCAACAAAAATCAAAACAATCACAAACAGGGACTAGTTTTAGCCTTAGGTTCTATTGATAGACCTCTACAACCCACTTTCTTTCATAGCAAAGAAGAAAAGTCCAAGCCAAGAGTCATCAAGACTCAAGAGAAATACATTTCTAGATTTATTGATAATTTGATACTATGGAGTAAAATCCGTCATGAAAAGGATTCAAAAAAATCAGATGACAAGATCATACAGACCTTGGACCAAGTGACAGATACACTGACAACAAAATTACAGGAGGAGGAGGTTAAGGAAGAAATTGTAGAGCATAAGCCAATTTTTTAAAGGTTAAAACCAGAGCTACCAAAAACTAAGAAGAAATAGATTAGTGAGCAAGAACAAAAGAAATCCACCATACAAATTAGAGATGAAATTAATCTACAAGGTAGCAGTATGGAGGGGAACAAAATTGTGGAGAATGCATAATTTAGCTCCACTACTTTTCAAGCTACAGATTTAGGCTAGAATGATTGTCATATCACTTCCAATTCTTCCAGATTAAAAAAAGAGTGAGGGAAGCTTACCTCATTTTAGTTAAACACAAAAGATGTAATACAGGGCCTAAAATTATGTGAGAAATGGTAAAGGCCAAAAAAATCTACGTTGATGGTTGCTTGAGCAAAAAATCTGCACTAATTTAAGGAAAACTTTGCTTGAAAGGATAACAAAAAGCAAGAGTTTAGGCAGCAACCAGGTGTGCTCCTACATCCTGCATGGGAGTCTTAGAAGGCGATGACAAAGCTACCAGTCTTGGGTTTCCAAGTTAGAGTGATTAACCCTATTATCCACCAAGAACTAGATAAAGTTAGTTTGCTTAACATTATCAAGGAAGAAAAAGGTAAGCATTCCAATAATTCCTACAAGTACAATTCAAATAATGAAAGAGATGATAATAGCATAGATTTACTTTACACTATGCCCTTTCAATACCTTTTTCATTATAGAATGTACTCTAATCATGGGAGAAAGGTGAAAGATACAACTTGCAGTAAAGGACACCTGGATCGTTTTACTGAAATATAGAATAGGCTTTGCACAAAGAAGTGGGATCTTGGAATTCCGGACACTCCTGCAGTTCATCATGGCAGGGGATGCAACACTTGTCTATCATCTTGGATCTCAACAGTGGCAATCAAGTGTTTGCATTCATTGCCCAAGATCTTTGATGAATATGTAATGAGAGAGCAAAAGACCATGGCACCATATGATATCATTCAATTTGATCAAGCCAATCTTTCTTGTTCTTTCTTAAGGGCTAAATCTACCAAGAAAAATCATTTTGACATTATTGGATATGGGGAAAATTTTATCTTCGCCACTATTCCACAACGGCCAATACCATCCATAATGAAAAACTATGATGCTCCTATGTTTGACATTTTGAATAAGTGAGGAGGAAGGCAAGCATTAGCAAAAAATATCAAATAAAGCTGACTAGCGGACTAAATGTCATCTCTTGGACCACGTAGCTTGGGCTAAGTGTAAAGTTGCATAAAGAGTTTTCATGTCAACAATCTAAACAGTTTGAAACTTGGCAATAACTTCCCCCAAAGAGTTGTCTCCATTGGAATTATTGAGAATTGAATCAAACTCTTGAACACTGCGTGCCTCGGCTCAGAATTTCATTATTGAGCGTTTTATAGATCTTTCACGGGGTCAGAAACCATCCCTCTACGTAGCGAACAGTAAAACTGCTACTAAATTATTGGTCTGTTGTTAAAATGTTTGATAATACGTTTAAAAAAAACATGTGTCAATTAGAGTCAAACCTGTAAACTCCCGTAAGCATGTCTACCAGCCCATCACAGTTCTAATTTTCCCATAGCAAAAGTCGAAATTCCAACATCCCAAGATATCCTGAACGAGAAGATTTTTAAGATTGCCCCCTGCTATTAAGTAGATGCGCAACTGTCTAATTTGACCAAATTAAGGGCTAAGAGTGATCCCACAAGTTCTCCAATCCATACCATTACAAATGTGTGTAAAAATTTCAAGATCAAAGAAAATATTGAGTCTAAATATTAATCTATTTCTAGGTAGTAGACAAGAGCCAAGGAAATAAGATTATGTAGAAGGCTACTCATACGAAGCTTTGTACTTGAGCTACGAAATGAGAGACGAAAAATGGAAAAACAAAAAGGAAATGGGAGTGAACTTTGTACCAATTGTGGAGCAGAAGTCGGCACGACCTTGCCTCAGCCTCAGTGCTTCAATGTCCAGGTCCATCCTTTCCGGTCTATTGCTTCAGCTGAATCTTTTTGTCACGCAATGATTATGTAAAATGATAAATATTTCTTTCTTTGACCTATTTGGTAGCATCTTTTCGCTTACGGACTTTTTTGCCCTTTTAATTATACACCCAATCAAAGCTTAATGATATGAATGAATGAATGAAGAATTTTAATGACGTCCATGAGACCATCAGTCTAAAGGACCACGAAACACAGTCTTAAACTAACTCGATAGTCTTTTCCATAATCACTCTCCTGTTGTGAATCTTGACAATCAAACTAGCCATCTGCTTGATCTTATCCTCCTCAAATAAACTGTACATGTTGCTAGCTTTCAAGATGTCCCCGTACTGAACCCAAATGTCATTGTAAGTCATGCATTCGAGGAGAAAGTGTTATTCCATCTCAATTGCACCCTTTTCGTAGAACCTACAAATCCTCTCCTCCCACTCCTCTTTGGGCCTTTTCCATCTACCAGTCTCACATCTCAAATGATGAGAGTCCGTCCTCAACTGAGCCAACAACACTCTAGGTTTACCTTTAATAGCTACCCCTAGATAAGCCTTATCCCTATGCTTGCGGGAGGGGTTGAACACTTCTATATAATGCACCTTTTTTCGACCCATATTATTATACCACATGGCAATCTGAAATTTATCCATGACAAACTTCTTTATTTCCATATTGGTGTTCAGACAATCTTGTAGTTTGATGTTCCACTTACTCGGCCACTTTATGTTTTGTTTCATCCAAGTCTTCTTCCTGGGAACCAAACCATATGAAGATGTTTATCCATTTCATAATAATTTCATTGAACCGCTTGTACTAGTCTATTTCATTAATTATGGACTCATATTTCTAGTCACATAGATTTATATTTTTTTTTATTATGTTTACGTTATGAAGCACTCAAAGTAGTTCCATGAAATGGTCAATGAGGATTGTGGTCATGTTCATAGTAGTTTGTTGATTCCTATAATTCATAAGGTTTTAAGTGCCTGTAAAAGGTCATACAATAGAAAGAGGGTTACAAATATTTTTTTGGCAAATATGTGGTACGATGAGTAATGTAAGGTAGTAAAGAGATCTATAAAATGGAAAGACTTAAACAAAGAAATCAAGAAGTACACAAAATTGATTCAAGCCAAAAAAGAAAAGTATGTAAAGGCAAAAAATGAAGAATTATTTTCTTTGGAAACATAATCCCAAAAGGTTTCGGAAGGAACTACAGCAGAGGAGAAAACAAACTAAGAACAATATTATAGATGCACAATGGCTAGAGTATGCAAACTAACTATATGAATGGATTCAAGAGGAGAGCACTCCTCCCATAGTGAGTACATGAAAGGAACTCTTCACGGTAGATGATATCAAACAGGGAATAAAGAAATTAGCAAGTGGTAAAGCTAGTGACATTGATGGGCTTCAAGCTGAATTTTTAAAATGGGGAGCAAAGCTCCAGCACTTCACATAAAAGGAATCTTCAATAGTGTCATCGGGATGGTTTCCCAACAGATTGGACAACTAGTGTGGTTATTCTCCTCTTTAAAAGGGGATATCAATAACACATGTAACTATCACACCATTATGGTCAAACCCCTTTTTGGAAAAAAAAAAATTGGGAGCATGATAGAATGTAGAATCAGTAGTTTGACAGAAGGTCAGGGAAAAAGAGCAAGGGGCAAGCTAGTTTCAAACCTAGGCATTCCACTATTGACCATTGCATCACTCTTTGGCATTTGATAGAGAAAATATGGGACAATTGGGGGGAAGAAGCATATTGATGTTTTCTATACTTTAAAAAAGCCTTTGGCACAATGACTAGAGACAAGCTATGGAACATAGCGGAAGAATTGGGTATCCTTGATGAGTATAGAGTATCAATGCACCGATTATATGAGAGAGTTAGAGCCAAAATTAGAACTAGTGAAGTGATGCAGGAGCATCCCTGAAGCCACCTAAGAACATGAAGACACCAGTTGATCAAAGCATGGAGAAAAGCATGAAGGCATCCCCACAAGTCAATTGGGAGGTCTTGAAACCTATTATGGTTGTGTGTAATGATCAATTTAAAGGAATTTGTAAAACTCCTATAGTGCCTGATAAGGACCTTAGGAGAAAATGATGTAAAAATGAGCCATTAGTGCTCCATGGGGATAAATTGGGTAATTAGGGCTTTAAATTGTTTGTTTGGTCCTATGATATTGGAATCCATTTGATTGGATGAGTCTAGAGGTCTAATTTGCATTTAAATGTAAGTTAGAATTTGAATTTTCAAATCCTAACGGCTAGGTAGGAGGAGGGAAGTTGAGTTTAATGGAGTTTTAGTGTGTTTAGGGACTTCCAACCGAATGGGATCGGTTTGGGAAGTTAGTATATGTCTATTTAGATTGTTTTCAATCCAAAGTTTGTAGAAGTGAAGAGATTGTACGGACTAGTGAAGTAATATGCAGGGTTGTACATGATTTTAAGCAATAAAAGAGAATTTACTTGAAACTTTGTTGTTTGCTTTGATGTTTCATTGAATTCATCATTGGATATCATTGGTAGATGTTTACAAACTTGTTTTGAATCCACTTAATAGTATTTTGATTGAGTTTCAAGCCAATAAGCCCAATTGTGTTGTGATAGTCCTTGTTTTGGCAGGGTTTTAAAGAATGGATTAAAGATTCATCCCCATTTTGTGTTTATTGTGATTAGGGGATGAATCATAACATTGTATATTGTTGATCTAACCATTTTTTATGCAAAGATAACACTTATGTGCGAGGTGATCATCAGAAGGATGACTAATTGCATGGTTTTTGTGAAAGAAACAAAAGTATAGTTACAACAGTGAGAGATCTACCTTCATGAGGGGTATGTATGATGATTGGCAGAGTGATGCTATGTTCATTGAATGGTGAATCAACCATTTGTTGAGTCTACAAAGACTTAGAGAGGGTGGATTGAACAAACCCTTGTTTTGAGGGCTTAGGAATAGCCATATCGGGGGTTTTGTGTTTGCATTGGTCAAAGGGTCTATTTGAGTTGATAATCCTTTGATTTAAACCATATTGAGAGACTGTTGAGAGTCTTGTGCCTTGGGAGTAAGTCTGGTTAGTACTTGCTTTGGAAAATGGGTCATTTTTGTGCCTAAAATAGGGGCTCAATGTGAGTTGGGGTATACTGGTCCAAAGTAACCTATGTTGAGTCTTGGATATGTTAAGGAAGGTTGAAAAGGGAATTTAAATACCTTGTTTATTTGTCTAGTGTTTTGAGACACTTGTGTTGGGTATTGCATAAAACCCTAAAACTTGTCGAATATTGTTGAATTAACCTTGTTAAGGTCATAAACAACCTTCTTGGTGTTTGGGGAAGTGTGTGAGTCAGTGGTGTGTTTTTGGATATTTGGAAGCCTTGGGGTTTAGGAGACCTGGTGAGGGCTTGAACCTTTGAAACTTTGATTAGTTGGAGTAGGAACTCCAACAACACCTCCCACCTTTGCATCAGTTGGTATAAGAGCCTAGGAGCATCCTAGGTTGAGAGAGAGAGAAAAAAATAATTGGGGGTCTTTGGTGTACTTTATCCTTTATTGAGGCCTTGGAGTGTCCATTTCCTCCTTGAGTGTTCCAGAGTTGATCTTTTACATTAGAGATATCAAAAGCAGAAGATGATCAGATCCCTCAAAGGGTTACTAAAGATGAACTTGCCAAGCTTGTGAAGGAGCAAATGGCAGAGAACAATAGAATGAGAGCATCCCTTGAACAAGAGAGAAGGGAGAAGATTGAGAAGGACAAGGAGATGAGATCCTTGATTGGAAAATTGACTATACTTGAAAAGAGAGGAAAGAGCATGCTAGAAGATGTTGATGAATGTGAAGATCAGGGAGAAGAAGATATCCCTTTGAGAGAGGAAACACAACTAGATCTTGAAGATGTGAGGATGGATAAGTTTGCTAAAGCCATAAGGAGTGGAGATGCAAAAGGGATATCATACTTACCCATGTACGCAGGTAAGATGGATGATGAGGAACTCATTGATTGGTTCAGTGCTATGAAGAACTACTTTGAGTGTGAAGATATAGAAGAGGAACAAAAGGTAAGAATTGCAAAGTCAAGGTTGAGAGGGCATTCCTTGTTATGGTGGGATTGTGTTCAAGCTGAGAGATGGAAGAGTAACAAGCCAAAGATTACTTCTTGGTATGCTATGATGGACAAAATGAAGACAAAATTTTTACCTAGTGACTACAAGGTGCAAATGTATAAGAAGATGCAAAGTCTTAGGAAAACAGACTTGGATGTACAAGGGTACACTGAAGAATTTCAAAAGCTAGACATTAGATTTGGCCATGAAGAGGATGTGGAAGAAAAGATGGCAAGATACTTGGAGGAACTTAGATTCAACATCCAAGATGAATTCAATCTTGCAACCCCTAGATATGTTGAGGAATGCTACAAATTGGCTATGAGAGCTGAGGAGAAGTTGAGGAGAAAACAAGATAAGAATGGTGGTGGTAGATGTAATCTAAACAAAGGCAGGGGAGGCAGATCCTGTGATGATAAGGGATAACCTAGTGATGAAAAAGGCAAGAGCATGAATGTCGATGCAAGGCAAAGAGGAAGTAATAAATATAGTTATAGTAGAGGCAATGGTATATTCACTAGAAAATGCTTTACTTGTGGAGCAATTGGGCATCAATCATATAGGTGTCTTGAGAAAGAGGCTGACTTCAAGAAGGAAGAGAAAAGAGTCCACTTGACACAAGGTGGAGAGGAAGAAGAAAAACAATAAGAGCAAGAATCAAAGATGGCAGACCCAGAAGAAGGTGAATACTTGATGGCGAGGAAGACACCTATGCAGCAGCAAGAGACGCAAAAGGTAACTCTTTTTAGAGCACGTTGTAAAAGCCATGGGAAGGTATGCAACATGATCATAGATTCTAGATCATTTGAGAATTTAGTTTCTTATGAGATGGTGAGAAAACTTAATTTGAAAACTTTTGCACTTGAGCATCCTTATAGTGTGTCATGGGTGAATAATGATCAAAATTTGATGATAAGAGAGGAAGCATATGTTGATTTTAATATTGGAGATTATCATGATAGGGTACTTTGTGATGTTGTACCTATGCAATGTTACCACATTATCCTAGGTAGGCCTTGGTAATCTTCTAGGAGGATAGTTCACTATGGGTTTGAAAACACATATGTTGTGTGTCAAAAAGGGCAAAGATTCATTCTAACACCTTTACCTTGTGATGGAAAGGTTAGAATTGTGTGCTTTGGTAAGATGGAGTATGTAGAAGGCATTAACAATTAGTCATTGGTTAAGGATCAAACTATGAGGCATTCTTTGTTAATGATGAAGCATGGTGATGCTGACAGCATGAAGGATGCTACTAACAATCAAAAAATTGGCATACTTTTTGGAGGATTATGGTGTCCTCTAGTTGATTAGAGGAAGGGAAGTGCATTGGAAGGTAAAAACAATGTTTGTGTGGGCCTTGGAAGGCAGGAAAACAATCAGTATGTTGATTGTTCCAAACAACAACATGGCAGTGATAAACATGTTTTATGTCACAATTTGCTAACAATGTGAATGCAGGTAACAAGAAAGTGGTGCACATACCTAGAAGGGTACAAGGATGCAGGATACCATCTATAATGATGGGTGGTTTGAGGAATTACTTTTGAAGGTGGGGTGTGTGATGTAGGAGCATCCCTGAAGACACCTAAGAACATGAAGACACTAGTCGATTAGAGCATGGAGAAAAGCATGAAGTCATCCCTACAAGTTAATTCAGACATCTTGAATCCTATTATGGTTTTGTGTAATCATCAATTTAAAGGAATTTGTAAAACTCCTAAAGGGCTTGGTAAGGACCTTAGGAGAAAATGATGTAAAAATGAGTCAATAGTGCTCCATGGGGATAAATTGGGTAATTAGGGATTTAAATAGTTTGTTTGGTCCTATGATATTGGAATCCATTTGATTGGATGATTCTAAAGGTCTAATTTTCATTTAAATGTAAGTTAGAATTTGAATTTCCAAATCCTAACGGCTAGTTAGGAAAAGGAGGGAAGTTGAGTTTAATGGTGTTTTAGTGCATTTAGGGACTTCCAACCGAATGGTATCAGTTTGGGAAGTTAGTATATGTCTATTTAGATTGTTTTCAATCCAAAGTTTGCATAAGTGAAGATATTGTATAGACTAGCGAAGTAATATGCAAGGTTGTACATGCTTTTAAGCAATAAAAGAGAGTTTTCTTGCATCTTTGTTGTTTTCTTTGATGTTTCATTGAATTAAATCACTCGATATCATTGTTAGATGTTTACAAACTTATTTTTAATCCACTTAATAGTATTTTGATTGAGTTTCAAGCCAATAAGCCCAACTGTGTCGTGACAGTCCTTGTTTTCGCAGGGTTTTAAAGAATGGATTAAAGATTCATCCCCATTCTATGTTTACTATGATTGGGGGATGAATCATAACATTGTATATTATTGATCTAACCATCTGTGATGCAAGGATAACACTTATGTGCAGGGTGATCATCGGAAGGATCACTGATTGCATGGTTTTTGTGAAGGAAATGGAGGTATAGGTACAATAATAAGAGATATACCTTGATGAGGGGTATGTTTGATGATTGGAAGAGTGATTTTATGTTCATTTAATGGTGAATCAACCATTTTTTGAGTCTAGAAGGACTTGGAGAGGTTGGATTGGACAAACCCTTGTTTTGAGGGCTTGGGAATAGCCATATCGGGGGTATTGTATTTTCATTGGTAAAAGGGTCTATTTGAGTTGATAATCCTTTTATTTGAACCATATTGAGATATTTTTGAGATTATTGTTCCTTAGGAGTAAGTGTGGTTAGTACTTGCTTTGGAAAATAGGTCATTTTATGCCTAAAACAGGGGCTCAGTGTGAGTTGGGGTATACTGGTCCAAAGTAACCTATGTTGAGTCTTGGATATGTTAAGGAAGGATGAAAAGGGTATCTTAATATCTTTTTTATTTGTCTAGTGTTTTGAGACACTTGTGTTTAAAATCCACTTTACTATCGTTGGAGACCTACTAGGGAAACAATTAGGCCTAGTAGACAAAAAAAGAGGTTTGGGGTGTTGGGTATTGCATGGAACCCTAAAAATTGTTGAGTCCTATTGAATTAACCTTTTTAAGGTTAGAAACAACCATATTAGTATTTGGGGAAGTGTGTGAGTCAGTGGTGTGGTTTTGGCTATTTGGAAACCTTGGGGTTTAGGAGGCCTAATTAGGGCTTGAACCTTTGAAACTTTGATTAGTTGGAGTAGAAACTCTACCAACACCTCCCACCTCTACATCATGAATGAATGTCTAAATGTTTTGGAAGTGACATTGGCATTAATCAAGAATGTCTTTTATCCCCCACCTTGTTTGGATTGTACATTGATAAATTAGAAACTTGGTTAAACAAAACAAGTGGGGAAGGTGTTCAATTGACATGGTATGTGGTGAAGCTTCTTTTACAAACTAGTGATATTATCTTAATATCAAAAATAGCTCAAGGATTAAGAGATCATTTAAGGTCCTTATAACACTTTTGTCAGGAAGTAGGGATGGAGGTGAACATTACCAAAACCAAAATTGTCATTTTCTCTTTAAAGAGAAAAGAAAAGCATATTACCTTACTTTTTGAAGGTGACCTGTTGGAATTTTTGAAAGAATACAATTAAGCATCATATTTACTCCAAAATAGGTGCAAAAAAACTAAACTTTGGGATTGGGAAACCAACAAAACTCTTTTTGGTTTGTTGGTCACACCAGTTGTTTGTATGGTTGCGAAGTTTGGGGAGGCATCATGTCGGACTGTGGATGGAGACAACCAAAGAGAATTTAGAAACACCTAATCACAAGCAGTCTCAAAGTTTTTGATTAAGTAAAATAGGTTTTACAAGGTGCTTGAAACCCAATACAAAGCGTAAGATAGGAACATTAGTCCAAACAAAAAGCTAAAGGAACAAAGATCAAAATAGACCACTACCAGGGCCAAAAGTTAAAGCAAAACAGAGGTAGAGCCGACAAAAAAGAAATCAGCACACAGGGGTAGCTAGAAGAGCGAGGGAAAACAATCAGGAGATATTCCTGAGTAGGGTAGCCACTTTGGACTCGAGGATCTCCAAATTATTAGCAACCTCCTTAATCTTGTGGAGATCCATGGAATCTTCATGCTCCAAATTCTTCTTGGATTTGGCCCTAGTCCTCTTACCAAGTCCAGCATCAGGCTTCTGCACTTTGTCCTCTTTAGTGTTCACTACATCTTTCCCTCTTGGATTTTCTTCCATTTTCTCAATGAGCAGCTTGATATGCTCATTAGAGGCTCTAAGGATGTTGAAAATCTGCTCCGCGATGCCTTTGAGAGTGTCCTCAAGGCTCAACATTTTTTCCTCCATCTTAATAATCTTGGTTTCTAGCCTCTTATAATCCTCAGTCATGCTACCTCCATTATTGTTGTTAGTACCATTCACTCTGTTCTTGAGTTCCCCCACTTCATGGAATAGCCATTTGATAGACCTGAAATTATCTAGCATGTTGTTCTTGGCATTGTTGAGAAGGTTAAGCTCCATTTCCCTTGTGTTATCATTGAGGACCACTAGAGTTAGGTCAATCAGCTCCTCCAAGTTAAAACCCCAATACCAAATGAAATTCTTTTAGCAGAGGCTAGTACTTTTCCTTTGGAGGCATCAACAATAACCTGATTACTAAGTTGTTTAAAAAAGGTTGAAAACATGCATAGCCAATGTTGGCTCAAAATTTCGAAAGGAAGAGGATCTTGACTATAGAAAGAAAACTTGGATGAAAAAAAATAAAAAGTGGTTGAACAAATGGAACATCAAGCTGCATGAATTTCTTATTACAAATGATGAAATAAAGAAGTTTTTCATAGAAAATTTTATGAGTGCCATGTGGACTAATAACATTGGTCGAAAAAAGGCTTACTACATTCAAGAGTTTAACCCAACTTGGGAGCATGGAGAGAAAGCATACTTAGGAGTAGGTATTAAAGGGAAAGTGAGCTTGTTAGTGGCACAATTGAGGATGATATCACATCATCTCAAGTGTAAGATGGGTAGATGGAAGAGGCCCAAAAAGGCATGGGAGGAGAGAACTTGCATGTTCTGCAAGATGGGTGCAATTAAGATAGAATGGTGCTTTCTCATAGAATGTGCAACATATGACGATATTTGTACTTAGTATGAATTCATCTTGAAGTCCGAAAACATGCACAATTTATTCAAAGAGGATAAGATCAACCAAACTGTTAGTTCTTTTGTCAAGATTTATAAGAAGAGGTCAAACATGGAAAGAAGAATGGAGATAGTTTAACGTTGTGAGATTTTGGTCCCTTGGATTAATCAATCTTGTGGATTTCATTAAAATCATTCATTCAAGTATTATAAAAGGTCCACTAATTCAACTAAAATATGTAGGATAAAGTAACTTAAATAAGTATTAAGGTGGATGGCCTAGAGAGAGTAGTTTCATTGAATAGGGGGGGATGCTCTCTCTAGTCACATTCACACTGCCCCATTATATATATATATATATATGAATAATTTGTCTAACTTAAAACATTAGGAGTGATTATATTATTGAAATATATGTTTAAAATGTAAAGAAATAAAATATTAGTATTAAATTTTAGATATAATATTACTTTGGTTGTGATAGAGTCATTAAGTGATTTGTCACTTTGTCAAGAAATAAAAATTATTAGAAAAAATATTTTGAGATTGATAAATTTGGTGTTTTGATAGCTTTTATTCATTTGTGTGTCATAGAAATGATCTTACTCCTCTGGAGTTGATCTAAATTTAGATATTGTTGAATCTAATGTTAAGAATATGTTCGCCCTAGTGTTTAAAACCTATATCCAAAAATGGGTGATTTTGACAAACTTTGTTGATGAGTTTGTTGGGTAAGGAATATTCTTCTTTAGTCAAATTCATATAAATCAATAGCTCACACAAATGACTACATACAATAAGTGGTCTTGCAATTATTCCTTATGTAAGTTGATCATAAAATGTTGATGCTCAATAATGTTTTTGAGTGGTTACGTAAATTGGAATGAGAGCTTGTGGATATCTAAAATGGAATTAGGTTTGTGATTAAATAGAAAACTCTAGCACACAAGTTGGCAATTTGTATACCATAATTGATTAATAACAATTGTACAAGGTGAAAAGGGAAGCAATACAAATAAAATAGATCACCTCTCATTTTTAAGATTGCACATTTGGAAGGAAGATACCCCAATATGCTCAAGAGGTGACTCGAGTGCTAAATGGGACAATGATCCTTCGCTAAACATGTAATTTTGAAATGTGAAATGATAATAAAGACAAAAATACAGACTAGGAAATATTTACATGCTTCTAGAATAAAATAGGAAATTAGCAACTTCATATCTAAACAACTAACAAACAAAATGTCGAAAGTACCTGTATCAAATTTTCTAAGGTTCAGACACTGTAACCTACTTGCTTGTCAAATCTAAACCTATTTCTAAGGGTATATATTGGCTAAGACAATCTATACCTAGGTATATATCGGTTGTGTCGATCTATACCCTAGGTTTCTGCCATAAACTTTCAGGATCTCTCTGATTGTTCCCAATCTACCTAGAAAAGTTCTAAAAGCTCTATTGCATGTTCTTGCACACATAAAAATGGGAGACAATTAGGTAAGAGGGGTTTTCCTTGGTCAAAACCCCATTTAGGAATCAACCTTGGAAATGATAAGAAATTGCATAGAAGGAAAGTATGCAGAAAGGTAAATGTTAAATTCACTTTGTATAAACCCTCATGGATGGATGTAGAAATCACTCATACCCATGAAGATGCTTGGAATCAAAGATTTGACTGTGATTTGTAGAATAGGAATCAAGGATGCCCTCACAAATGAATGGATCTATGAATTCCACTCCTAGATCTTCAATGTAGGTATGATTGATAATCATGTGCAATGAAGGAGCGATGAATGTGAATGGAAGGAGGGATCTTCTTGCTTGATTATAAAATCCTCTACTTGGCCATCATGGGAGATAAACTTGCTTCAATGTAGAATATTGTCTTGGAATGAACCTAAATGAATTAGAGAAACTAGATCTTGGATGGTTGCCTTCAAATTTTGAATCTAATTACTCAATTACTCTTGATTTCTTGATTGCTCTTTAAAACTTGATTACAAAATTATAGATTATGAAAGTATATCAAAATGAAGAGAGATAGGGTCTTTTATACCTCATCCATCATTTCAGGATTCAAAATTGATCCAAACTAACCACTGGATCTTTTTTCCATTAAAACCTTGACATAAGGCTTCGGGCCAAATCTGGGCCCAAATCCAAGGGTACAAATTGATTAAGCTTATCTATAATGGGTATAGGTCAGATAGGTCGATCTATACCTAAGATTTTGATCTCAAATTAGAACTAGGTGTTAGGGTGGTAGTAAATAAGTAGGAAAAGAGGAAGCAGGTTGCCATGATCAAGCATAACAGACATCTAATCTCAAAATTGCCAAAATGAGGCCTAATAAAGCATCCAATTATGGGTACTAACTTTTTAGGATAGTACATTTATCCCCCACTTTAGCAGGAGTATGAGACAAACTCATGCTCTGGGTAAAGTAGATCAATGCATAAGAATGATCTTATCAAGGTTAGAGAGACAAAGAAACATCGAGCCCCCAAGTGACTCAAGTCCTCATTAGATCCAAAACCAAGATAAAAGAGGCATTGCTCAAAACAGAGAAAGAAGAGATAGAAAGAGGTATGACCACTAGTTAAGTAAGGCATTGCCTTATTATGGATCATAAAAAGGGAAAGTGTCGCTACAAAAGATGTCAATAATAGTCTAGCAAGTTGTGTTATGCTAGTCAACCCATCAAAACAAAGGGATTAGTCCTTAAGGAAAGCATTGTCTCCATTAAGGAATCTTGAAAAGATGACCAGTCCTAAGGAAATCATTGTCTCCAAAGGGATCTAAGAAATGAGGACCAATGTTTAACAAAAACATTGACTCCATTAAGGGATCCTCTGAATAATGCACAAGGGTATGATAATGAAAAGATGAATGCAAAGAAAGCATTGTTTCCTTAGCCATCTACATAAGAGAGATTGCATTGAATCATTGTGCATGTGTGAAAAATGTGAAAGGAGTGGAGTGTATGCCCCCATGTTAAAGCGATTTCAAATGCCTTAATGAGAGAAATAGCTACAACAAAGCATACATGCACCCACAAGAGATGTTTCCACTATGAGATGCCCCCGGGAAAGGGAAAACCAAGGGAAATGAACACATGAAAAAAGAGAGCACGAAAGGGATATTGTAAATTAGGGCTCAATATGATCATATGATAACTTATGTATATTATAATTATATCAAAATGAACTATCACCATTCCCCAAAGGTAGTAAAACTACAAGGATCATAGAATAATGTCACATAAGAGTTGTGAAGAAGAATCTTTTTGGTCCAACATCATGGAGACAAAATAAGAGGTAGCTACCATTTTGCATCATCCCTAATTAGACAACACAAAGGAACATTTACAAACAATGGCACATGTATGGAATAACATGTAATGACATATATAAGAAGTAAGATTCAAATAAAGGAATGCCGCAACATGTTGATTCCTTTATCACCTTGCACTAATAGAGCCATAGGAGTCATATAAATAAATATAATCAAAACATATAAAATGTAACATATCATGGGGGGAGAATATTACACCAAGAAAACACAAAGAATCCACCATACAAGAGGAGCTAGTCAAGCATATCTCCTGCCCCATCTTGGTTTGTAGTATTTAGGGAAGGTGAGAAACATGCAAGAGGAGCAACATCAAGCATGAAAGAGAAAACAATATCCAGTTCCAAACAAGGACCATGCTATAAAGATGGCTCACTTTGTTCATCACTAGGAGTAAGAGATAATTGTTTTGAAAACATAACTAGTAAATCATGATTAACATAAATAAGCTAATACATATCATCGGAATTAGAATCATGAATATCATCATTTGCATTAGAAATATTTAAATCATCATCATCAAGAGTATCTTCTTCATCTAAATTAATTGTAATAGAATTTAATATACAAATAGAATTATCATGTTTGTTCAATTCCATATTTTTCAAATTTACCTCTTCCCTTGGGCTATGCATAGGTTGGTCAAAGGGAATCAAATCATTAGTGGGTGTCTTAGAGGAGGAAATATTTTGGGAAGCATGCTCACATGCTCTAGCACAATATTTACGATGGTGGTCATGAGCACAATAGTTACATTTGGTTTTTCTTGAGATTTGGTTTGGTTTAGGATCAATCAACATCAAGACTTTTTCTTATTTAGGAGGAAGAATGAAAGGCACCTTAAGAGGTTGAGATATATCATCAATAGAATATTTATAGGATCTAGGTGGTGGAACAAAACCATATAGTGGAGGTGCGGAAGGTGTAGGAAGAAGTCTTGGTCTAGGGTAAGGAGATGGAACATCCTTAGGATCACTAAGTTCACAAATATTTTGGATTTTGAATTTATGATAAGATCAAAAAAATTGTCTTTACAAGGTTGAGTTGGTTGAGGCATGGAAGGCCAAAAGAAATCAAGGTCAAAGTTCACTTGAGGTGCTAAAGACTACTAGAGACTATGATTAATCGTGATTATTTCTCCATCATGGGGAAATTTCAAACACTTGTGATAGGAGAGACTATGAATTTCATGGAGGTGAGCCAAGGAAGACCAAGCCTAACTTGAAGTTGATCAGAAGTTAGGATAACAAAAAATGTGACATCTAAAGTTTTACACCAACTTTAATGGGGAAAAGTAATATAACCATGGGTAGGATAGGCAAAACAAAAGCAAGTTTGGATCATCATATCATATTTATCATAGAAATCCCATTGCAATTGTCTAGTGTAAATATGTTCTTCAGTTACAACATTCACCATGCAAGTAGGATCTATAAGGACGCCACAAGAAAGAAGACCATTAACCCTTGCTATAATGTAAAGAGGACCATCAGGTGCTTTAATCATTTGTCTAGGATCAAATGTAATGCATAGTTTTGGTTTAGGCTCGAGTTGAGGTTTGGATTGGTCAATAAGATTGAAAACATTATTTTCTTCATTACACTCAATGTCATAGTGAACAATATGGGTGGAAGAAGAAGGCAAAGGTTGAGTAGGTCAACAAGATTGGTCGAATGAGAAGGAAAAGAATTGCTATAAATTTGAAAGTTTTGATTGGGAGTTGCTATGAAATTATTCCTTGGTCATTAACACCCTCAAAAAACATAAGATTAGAATCAATGATGTCTTGAATAACATATTTCAAACAGAAACACTTTTTAATATCATGGATAGGTTGACAATGGCATTGATAGAAAACTTTGTGATCAAAGGATTGAGACAAAGGTTTGGATGTGTTAATTGGTTTAATGAGAGTCAGTTGTATCACATTAGAATTAATCAACTTGAACATAAAAATATGCAAATATTTAGAAAGAGATATAAAATCATGAGGTCTAAAAACATATGATAAAGGAGCCACACCTTTGGATTTTGTCGCAACTTGTTCATCAACGTGATTTGATGAATTATTGATTTTGATAAATTTATTGAGTTTCTATAATGTTTGATAAGAGTAAAATATGACATCATTCTTATCGAACTAAGCCATTGGAGGAGTATTCTCAAAGTAACTCACTTGAAGTTGATAATTGTGAAGCACTACACATAATTGAGTAAAAGAAGAAAATTCAAGCAAAAATATCTTATCCCTAATGTCCTTTTGCAAATTAGAAATGAAAATTCATTGTATATCAACATCAAGCATGAGATAAGAAATTAGACCATGCAAATGATTAAATCTACCAATGAAATCAATCACTTTTTCTTAACACCTTGTTTACAATGCATAAAATAAGTTAAAGAAATTATAGGACCAATATTAAGTTTAAATTGTTTTTGATTGAGTGAAAATAGGTTCTGAAGGGAACTTGAAACCCTTTACAACATTAAGGAGAAAGATAGATCATCAAAGTATAACAAAGAAAGAACAAGCAAAAAGGACAAAACAACTGGCGACTAGGAACAAAAGCTAGCAAAAGGACTACAACCAAGACAGGGCCAACAAACATAAAAAAAAAGGATAGAAGAACCACTAGGAATATAAATAGAGTTAAGTGAAATTATTTAGACTCTCTTCCACTTCCCTCCCAAGATGGATCATGGTATCAACAACTTTCTTCAAGTCCTCTATATCCTTATTAGCATTGTGCACCATCTTCTTCGTGTTGGCACGAGTTCTCTTACCAGGCCCATCGGGAACATCAACAGGGTTGATATTCTTGTCATTAACAACATGAAAAATTTCCTTCTCCTTGTTGGTATTCACCAAATTGGAAATGGGGATCCTAAGGTGTTCTGAATAAGCCTTGAGCATTTTAAATCTCTGGTCACTGATCTTCTTAAGAGTATCCTCCAAGCTAGTCATTCTTTTTTCAACAATAAATAACCTATCATCCACCTTCTTAAACCTATAAGTGTAGTCTTCGGTCATGGATTTAGCATCATTAATAGCCTTGGTGAGATCTCTGAGCTCTTCAGGGAAGTAGTCATCCTTTCCAACACTAATAGCCTCCACAAATTTAATTTTGCTGGAAAAGGCCCTCTCATTTATCTTCATCTCTTTCACCTCATTGAAAACCCCTTTGAATGAAAGCATTAATTTTTTTTTGAAAGGAATCAATGGAATAAGGAGATAAAGAACAATACCATTGCAATTATTTATCTTGAAATATTCTAGTAAATAGTTTAGCCATAAACGTATGATCATGAGAGAAATCACTCCACAATGTTTGAAAAAATTTAACATGATCCAAAGGATCACCATTACCATTGCCAGTCTCCAAATGAGGAATTTTCATATATTGAGGAATAACAAAATAGATTATTTCTAGGGACAAAGGACTAGCAATGTCACAAGTAGGAATATTAAACTTGGATTGAGTCTTAGAGGCAATTTATTGTTGCAAAGATAAAATGGTTTGAGCCAAGCTATTTATAGTAGATTCGGTCGAAAGAGTGGTAGGATATGTGTGAAAGATTTGGACCATTATGGGAAATGGAAGGAGTGGAAAATTTTGAAAAAGGAACACTATTGTAAGTGGGCATGGATGAAGGTAAGGACATACATGGAACACTTGAAGAATGAGTAACTATTATCACCTAAATAGAGCACCATTGGTGAGTAAAACTGTCTTATTGGTGAACATGGGAAGCTTCCCTAATTATGGGTTTATATAATGGAATATAACCTCTAGAGTAAGTTGGTTCTTATTGGCACCTCACTTGACACTACCTAAAACTACAAATTTTATAGAGGAAAAGGGGTAGAAGGAAAACATAAAAATGAAATCTAACTCCTAAAGCTTGTGCACCAAATACTTCACTAAAACTGCACAACATACCCTCTCACAACTTGACTCAAAACTCACCTCTAACATGCACAACTCATTACTATACATGTTCTTTCATCAACAATTCATAAGAAGATCATAGAATGATCACAATCCTAACAGGACTAAAACTTATCCTCACAACTTGAAATTGTTTTATACCTTGATACAACTTACAACCTACAAGAGGACATATATTTTTGCATAGAGGTGCTTTTTGGTAAGGCACAATATCAAGGAAAATAAGAAAATATTTCATGAGAGACTGCACTAAGAGACCTAGCACACAAAATAGTAGAAAATGAGAAGACCCAAAAACTTTATTGATCATCAAAATGTGAAAACTTTGCCATACATCTCAGTGCCTGAGTTACAAAACTCCATTAGCCTCTGTCAAGAACTCAAAAAGTTACATAACAACAAGATAAAAGGTAAGAACTCCCTTGCAGTGAGGTTTCAACTCATACTTATGCTTTTTACATCCAATTGCAATTTTGGGGAGCAATAACTCTTGGGTCAAATTCAATCTACAAGTCCTTTTTTGAGACCCTAAAAGGACTTCAAAAAGGCATAAAGTGTTGGAAACTGCAATTGAAACAATTGTTGTATTGTCATTGATGTCAAACCTTAACTGGTAAGACTGTTGCTACTTAGGAAAGTACTATATCTATGGTGAGAAGGGAAAGAAAGCTTGGTAACAATAGCACCTAAGGAAAGGTTGAGTTATCTTGATACTACAAAGTGTACTTGATTAGGTTGCACAATGATGAGACAATGTATTTTTTATCTTAGTAAGATTGAAGACTAAATTGGTCAGCTTGACCGAGCAAAAGTGAAGAAATCATGTTTAAGTTGAGTTATGATAGAGTCGACCGAGTTAGTGGATGCTGAGCAAAAATCTAGTGTCGATCGAGTATCAGTAAATTGTTGAGGAAGACAGTATTTGCCGAGGAAATAGTTTTAGTAGTGACCGAGCATTTTACATGGAGACCGAGTGGATGATCACAGTATTGACCGAGCATCAACAATTTTATATTTGAAGAGAATTCAGATTTGGAGCCGACATTGTTGAATTCTTGGATTATGTAAAACATGTTGACTTTATTTATTGATTGTATGGAAGCATTTAATGCTTTGTAAAATGTTTTATTGTAAATCTTTATGAGATTTGAGATGATTCTAGAAGAGGAGGCGAAGAACATGAAGCAGGTAGATTCAATGTATTTGACCTAACCCTAAGATCTATGAAGGAGATTAAGCGGCAAAAGAAAAGTTAACCTAACAGAGGAAAGTATTAAGGGAACCGAAGCATTAGGTATGTGTATGCATGGGTGAAGTAGATGCTGGAAGAACAGTAAAGTTTTATTGACTGTATAAGCGAAAAGGCTGAAGGAAAAGTGTGGTGATTGCTTGAAGGAAAGTTCCGAGTAGATCAGAAATGGAGATGGCAAAGTTTCAAAGTCAGTAAACCAACATTTGTGTACGAAATTGGATCTGATATTTGCAAAGTGAGTTGTATGTTTTTAGATCAATACTACTGCTACTTTCTAACCATTGTAACAGTCAAAATCCTTTTAACAGGGGTTGACCTAACAGTCATATGTTAAATCCTTTGAACAAGGTTGCATTCTAATGGAGTGTATGTAAGTCCTTTGACCAAGTTCACTTTTAACAAGGTGATTGAAATTCTTTAATCGGGTCACACTTGACAGTGTGTATTGTAACCTTTGACAGGGCTGGCTTTTAACTGAGCTCACTTCAGAAGAGTGAAAATAATAGTAGCATGTTACAAAGTGGTTTTTCCCATATTGGGTTTCCACTATAATTCTGGTGTCAATACTTGTGTGAATGTTTTGGGTTTGAACGTTTCTATGTTTTACAAGTTAGATACAGTTGGGTAGTGGACTGTTGAGTTATATTTTTCTATTATTGAATCAGTGGTGATCGAGTTTGTTTTGGTTGCTTGATCTAATTTAAAGAAAAGTTATTTTATACATTAGGACCTGAGAACAACTGATTCACCCCCCCTCTCTATTGTTCTAAATCATATTAACATAAAGATGAGCCAAAATTCATGCCTCGTCAATATCATAACAAAGACCTCTATTAAATGCAATCTTATCCCCCAAAATAGCCCATAAAGGCCCCTTGAACGACAAGGATACACCATTAATGCAAACTTATCCTTATGACATTTGAACTTTGCCATAACTCTGCAATAATATCAATTGACATTATAAAAGTAAGGATAAATATCTACTTTGAACCATATTTAATAATTATTAAATGATTTATAATTAATTATTTTAATAAATATTGGTTATATTAACATTATTAAGCGATAATTAAATCACTTGATAATTATATTAGTATAATAAATATTTATTAAAGTTATAATTATAAGTTATTTAATAATATTAATATTTTTTTTGATCGGTATAATAATATTAATAATTATTAAATGCAAAGTAAATATTTATTTTTATTTTTATAAAAAAATCACCATATATTGTAATTTCAGTAATATCAATACAAAATGATTGATAATTTCATCATTTTTGTATTGTTTTAAAAGCACAAAAAAACATGGGGAAAAAGTACGTGATAAACACATCAATCACTTAGTAAATTTTCAAAAAACCCCTTATATTCCCGTGGGGTATTTGTTCATAAAATTATTTGATAAAATTTAAAGGCGAAAAGCCTTTTCACTTTGGTGATGAGGATATAGGATATGAAAACCTTTAAAACACTTCTCCTCATTTCATTTTTATTTTTCATTTTTCTCTCTTGTCATCGGATCTCTGTTCGCCATAGGGTTCTAGATGATTTTGAATCTTTGATGGAGATTCAAGAATTTTTTGCTGTAGATTATGACTTTATTTGTAGGTAAATTGAAGATTTGTATTCCTTGTTGTAGGTCGTGGTCTCATATTTCAGGGTCTCAAGCCCTTTCTTCTATAAAAAATAGCTCAAATTCTATATTTTTTCTATGAAAGTGTTGATGTGGAGTACATGTTTTATCGGTACATTTCTTGTTTTGCTCTTTTGATTTGTAGAAAAAATGGAAAAAAAACTTCAATGAGACTTTGTATTTATATTCTTAATTAAACCTTGAAGTCTTAGCTATGACTCAAAAAAAATTCTTCTTTTTGTAGCTTATTGTCTTTAGCATATAAGGTTTTTGATCTAGATCGGGCTGCAAACTATGTTAAACATTATGGGTTTTTCCAATAAAATCACAAGGGTTTGTTTAGAAAACTTTACATTTTTCCCTGATAACCACACCCTAGTTATTATGCTTATAGATCATTCAAAGTTTGTGGGCTTCCTTAATATTTGTGTTGCTCATTCCTTGAAGGAGTGTGCTCTTTCTATGCTTTTGTTTCTCAATAGAGATGTTGTTTTATCTGATGTATTAAAACCCTTGACATGATTGTCTTACACATATTGTTACTTGCATTGAAATCTTCATACCTTTTTTGTTTGAGATTTTGGTTGATATAGGTTCTCTATTGAAAAATGCACAAAACAATTTCTCTAATTGCACCTTGCATCTTTGTCTATATTGTTGTATCAAACCTGTTCTTGACCATTTTTCATCACCGTGAAATTGCACTATTTTTGAAAGCATTTGGATATATATAACTTGTAAAGTAGTGCCACCATTTCATGTTAACACATTTCTTTTTTATGTTGCTCCTTGGTTGACTGTAATATTTCCTTGACATACTAATTTAGGTGCTCTGTCTACATAACTGAAAATTCGCATGGAAAAGTCTCTGACTATAGCTATCAACATATAATCTCTTTATGATAGCAATATTATTATTTTATTTCAATTAATGGTTCCAAGATCATTGCATCCTTTGCATAATGCCAGTGGCACTCATATGCATAATTGTACTCTATATCTCCATTATGAGTTATGACCTTGATGCTTTTCTGATTTACTTTCATCCTTCGTCTCATTATTATAGCTAGAATGACAATAATTCTAGAATTAAAGGCCAAAAAAAACCCTTTGCAACTTTGGCATCATGCATGATGCACTATTTCACCATATTTGTATTCTTGACATGAAGAAAGTCCAACAGTGAACATATCAAAACAAGGAAAAAGAATCCCTTCTAAAAGTGAAAAGATGTTATCATATTATCATGCTACTCTTTTTTGTATTATGTAAACACAATTTTGGTTTTTTTGTTGACATGGTATTACCACCACTAGTCCTTTCCCTTTATTTCATTGCTTGTATTCAAACACTTGTGCTTGAATCTACCTTTTGATCATTTCTTTGTGACTTTGATATCATATATGCTGATTTTTTGTAATTGAGGCTCTAGTATAAGATGAAAATGCTTCCTTCATATTATTGTATCCAACACCTCATTGTAAATAACATTTTATGTCATTCATGTTGCTCCATTATTAGCAGTGACTCCTTCATTGAGTTATATGTTGTTGTTTTTTTCAATGTCTTATAGCAACATTGTTGCACAATACCATGTATTTGAAATGATGATTTGACACTATAATTTTTACTCTTATTTGACACCTGCCATTACTTGATGTATTGCATGAATGTATCAATTTACTTGTGCTAGCATATCCTTCTGTAGCATTCCTATGCTCTTATTGTACATGTCTCATGAACACATCCACTATTAGTATGTATCCATTATTTTATTAGTTATTCCATATGTAAGATCATGACAAGCTTCCTAGAGCTGATTGATGTGAGCTATCATACTATTTGGGTTATTCCTATGACTTAGATATATTCTTTTATGCTTTCTTACAACCTTAATTGTGCCTGAATTGTGTAGTCATTATGATCATCATTTTAGTTGTACTTTGTATCATAACATATGCCCTCATTTCCTTAACTGTGAAGTGACCTCTTCATATTATTTAATGTATACCACCTATTTATGGAAATAAATGCACTTCATCCTTGAATTGTATACCAACTTGATGTTATTTCTCATTGTAGTTCATTTTCTATCCTATAGTACACTGGGCTCAACCCTTGTGGGAGCCCATTTGACCCTATGTGCTACCTGATAGACACCTATAACTGAACGTGAAGCAAACTTGTCAAATAAAAATGAGCTTATGAATTTTTCTTTGATAACTCTTATTTTCTCAGATATTTGTGATAGACTAGCACTTATTATGCATGTGTGGAACATATTTATATATTTGTATATGTGGTTACACATAGTGTATGATGACCCAAAATTACTTAGATCATGGATCTAATGTTATTTTATCACTCAAATCTAGGGACTAGGAGCAGAAAGGAAGCAAGAGTTGGATGCAAGGTAAGCAAGAGAGCTAAAGATGATGCATGGTAGCTCACGTCGGACTCATCCTCAGGAAATGATGAGTCACCCTTCACTACCTATGCATTACTTTTCATAGCATTTGTAAATGTATACTTTTATTTTTGTGTGCATTATAATGGTTAATCTCACAACTTGTGTGAAACATTATTCATTTACATTGTCAATAAAGACTACCTTTTCTCAAAATTTCTTGTACTCTCTCCTATGATAGCAATCTACATGATGCAATGTAATAGTGTAATCTTCTACTCTTTTTCTTTATACATATGAATATGATACAACTAAAATAAATTATATCGTACTTCATTTAAAAATAATAAAAGCTTCGCTTGATTGAGATTAGTAGCAAAAATCTGTAACATTTTTTGTGACATCTTTGATATGTTTGCCTGCTAAACATTATGACCAGTTGCCTTGACAAGTCCATTGGGCACATAGTCACTTATTTGACAAAACCCCTAAAAAAAACTCCCTTCACACCACTGCCACTCACTTCTAGACTGTAACCTCTTCTAATCCATTTGATACACGTGTATGGTTTATGATAATGAACTAATAGACTCACTATCTTGAATCATATATGTATACGTAACAAACTAGAAGAGGGAAAACACATGAATACATCTTTGACAAATTGTTACATGTATTTATTGCTTCATATGATGGATGCCTACATCATGTAATTATTTTTTATTATAGTAGTTACAACTCAATTTCAACCCCCTTCCCAACTCAGAAACAACTAACTAATTGTGCAACCAACACTTAGGGAAATGAAAACTGTAACTAAACTATGTGCAACAACACTTATTTGACTTGGATCCTACCCTATCCTAAACTAACCAGTAGTGAGATATGTTAAACAAAATCATTAACTGGTTGATGAAAATAGCTTCCACTCTTTCTCAATTTGAAATGCTTGACATGTTCATGGGAAGCTAGAGAAAGAGATATTTTGGATATAATTTCAACAAAAGATTGCAACTCTTCCCGAAAGTCAGAGACTAGTTAACCTACCTCTTTATGATGTATTTATTGCTTCATATGATGGATGCCTACATCATGCAATTATTGTTTATTACAATAGTTACAACTCAATTTCAATCCCCTTCCCAACTCAGAAACAACTAACTAATTGTGCAACCAACACTTAGGGAAATGAAAACTGCAACTAAACTATGTGCAACAACACTTATTTCACTTGGATCCTACCCTATCCTAAACTAACCAGTAGTGAGATATGTTAAACAAAATCATTAATTGGTTGATGAAAATAGCTTCCACTCTTTCTCAATTTGAAATTCTTGACATGTTCATGAGAAGTTAGAGAAAGAGATATTTTGGATATAATTTCAACAAAAGATTGCAACTCTTCCTGAAAGTTAGAGACTAGTTAACCTACCTCTTTATGATGTATTTATTGCTTCATATGATGGATGCATACATCATGTAATTTTTGTTTATTATAGTAGTTAAAACTTAATTTTAACCCCCTTCCCAACTCAGAAACAACTAACTAATTATGCAACCAACACTTAGGGAAATGAAAAATGTGCAACAACACTTATTTGACTTGGATCCTACCCTATCCTAAACTAACCAAAAATGAGATATGTTAAAAAAAATCATTAATTGGTTGATGAAAATAGCTTCCACTCTTTCTCAATTTGAAATGCTTGACATGTTCATGGGAAGCTAGAGAAAGAGATATTTTGGATATAATTTCAACAAAAGATTGCAACTCTTCCTAAAAGTCAAAGACTAGTTAACCTACCTCTTTATGAGGTGCATCCACAAAGCTACAAGAGAGTGTATAGGTCAGTTGAACATGCTCTCATTTGACTCCATCTCTAGCTATAACTTCAAGTTTGGGCATCATCATGATTAATGGGTATTTGCTATCATCCGTCTTAGATAGATGCCTAATAGGTCATCCTCTTGAGAGAGAAAACCTAAAGCTACTTTTTTTGGCCTATGAATTTTGTACTATTTCTTCAACACCTTTTTGTTGATCAAAATGAAATTTTTCAACTGGCTCTAGCTAAGAAGTGGTTGCTTCCACATTATGCTCCCGCTGCTCTTGATTTTCTAACTTAGGGGATGTTGGCCTATCATCAAGCTCTAAATAGAATAGCTCTAGATCATGCAAAAACATATTTTCCTCAAAGTCTTCCTCACACTTTTGTATAAGAGGATTATATTTATCAACAAGAAATCCTTCATGGGAATTTATGTGAACTCCTAGACCTGCCTCTTAAAGAAAAGATTATGAATTAGCATCCAGATCAATTAGATGAGCAAAATCATGGCCCTCTAACTCCTCAAAAAGAAAAACCTATTTATTTTATTGTCTCTCTTTATGACTCAATGGATGATTATCACATTGACTTCTATGAGACAAATCATCATCATTCTCAATATCTTTTTTCTAATCCATATTGGTTGTTAGCGTGAACATATTTGTGTCCTCTTCATCCTTATCAAAAAAGGAAGGGAATTCATCAAATGAGAACATGAAACTTTTATTATCATCACCTCCTTGTTGATGGTTACCTTGATGTCCCAATTATTTTTCCACCATAGGTATTGACATGTCTTCCTCATCTTCAATAGAAAATTGAAGTTCATTCAATTTTTCAACCAAGAGCATCATTTTCTTGCTCTACACCCTACTACCAATTGGTTATGGTTATCACTCAATAGCAACAATTCTAATTTTCTCTTTTCTTCATCACTCAAAAGCTCATCAACTACAAGTCATGGCTCTTCTATCTCCTCAAATCCCTTACTTTTCTCACTAAACCAACCTTCTCATTAAATAATAGGTCCTCCAGAATAAAGTAAAATAGTGGTAGGATAAGGAGGTTGACTTAGTGAAGGATTTTGGGAATCTTTAGGAGTTTCTTGAGGTACAAAAATTTCTTAGAGATAGATTCTCTTGAGGAATGAACTAAATTTCCTTAGGTGTAGTGTCTTGCAATGGGTGATGACACTTAAAACTTGGAATTTTAAATTTAGCATCCTTACCAAGGGATGAAACAAGTTGACCTTGCTCAAAACTTGGAAGCTTGTGCTTGTGAATTTATACCTTCATAGTCTAATTCATTTCCTCAAATGATAGTGGTATAAAATTAGGAACACAAGGAGTAAACTAAGCCTCTAGCACTAGAGCTCAAGCAAGTAAAATCTTACTTGCTCCTCTTTTTTAATTAAATCCCTTGAAATTATTTCTTCATACTGCCTCCTTTGCAAATCCATCTCCTACCAGTTTTGATAATCCTGGTAAGCTCACTCATCCTGCAACAAGATACACTCCTCTCTTTCAACCTCCCTTGGTTGCTCTTGAAATCTTGACATGATTTCTTTCATGCACATGTTATGAGCATATTGGAAATAATTTTGTGAACATCCATGCTAATTTGGAATAAAAGGCTTTCTTAGGGTTGTTGATGTATATTGGAAAGCTGCTAGAAGGTTTGAGCAAGGGTGAGAGGGTGGAAAACATATGGAACCTGCTAGGTATTTGTTGTGGTGGGGCTATTTTGTATAGGGAAAGGAACATATCCAACTTGATATGGTGGGATAGTATTTCGCCATTCTCCATTCTTCTTATGTTCCAATACACCAGGCACTGCACAAGGACTCAAACTTTCCCAGATCAAACCTTTCTAAAATAATTCTTGAATCTGTCAGTTTAATTCCTAATTCTTTGTAGGTGTCAACCGATGTGGTGCCTTATTTAGTAAACTAGCTCCAAGGATTAGATCCATGCAATGATTAATACTTCTCTTTGGTGGAAAACCATCAAGTACATTATCATAAATGATTTCACTATACTCGATGAGTAACTTATCAATCTCCTTAGGGATACTATCCTCTATTTTCTGTTTGTTAGGAATCACAGCAAAACATACATCATTCTTCTTCAAATCCTTAACAAACTTTCTTCCTTCCATCAAGAAAACTTTCAGAGATGTGAAAACATTACTAACAGGTTCTTCAATCAAAGGTAACAAGATTTTTCTTCTTCCATCAGCCCAAATAGTATATTTATGCAATCTCCCATCATATATAGCATGTCTATCATATTGCCAAGGTCTACCCAAAATAATATGACAACAATCCATAGGTATGATATCACATAACACCTTATCATAATACTTTCCAATTTTCAAATTCACGTAACATTGTTCACTTACCAAGAGTGTATGCTCATCTTTGATCCATGAAATTTGATAGGGCTTTAGATGTTCCAACCTTTTCAACTGCAACTTTGTAACCATTTCCTCAAATGCCAAGTTCTCCAAGCTACCACTTTCAATGATTACCTTCCAAACTTCATTAGGAAATCTACATCCGATCTTGAACAAACTTTTCCTTACCGGATCTTCCTTATTACTTTCACTCCAAAGTGCTCTCCTTACTATCAAGTTATTTTCCTTCTCAGGTTCATTTCATGACTCTTCTTGCACCAAAGCATTTCTATTGCTACTGACCTTCTTACTTGCATGTGTACACTCAAATGATCTATGTCCTTCTTCTCCACAATTGTAACAAGTTCCTTGGAAACCACCTTTTTTATAACCACCTCGGTAGTTACTACCTCTGCCTCTAGATGAACTTTCACCTTTCCACTCGGGTGTTTCCTTTATCTAGATTTGTCTTTTCAAGTTCAGATCTACTATTTTCACCATAAGATCTACCTCTTCCTCTAGGGAATCTACCACCTCTACCTCTTTGTCTTTTCTCATGTTTCTTGTTCAATTTATCCTCAGATTTCAATGCAAATTGATAAGCCTCTTCAATGTTCTCCAATTTGACCAAACTGATTTCTTCTTGGATGGAAACTCTCAATCCATTTAGGTACCTAGCAATTCTTTCCACATCATCTTCATCATGTCCAGATCTGATATCTAATCTATAGAATTCCTTGAAGTATATTTGTTTTACCGAGCTATCTTTCTGCCTCAAACTTTGCATTCGCCTAACTAGGTTAATCTAATAATCACAAGGTAAAAAATTTCCTTTGATTCCAGAGAAATCAATAAGATAACAATGAAATATAGGTTTCCTATATTGAGAATGGATGATATAATACACAGTTTGACTGGAGCAAAGTATTTTACCAAAATTAATTTGAAAAGTGGGTATCATCATATCAGAATCAGAGAAGGTGATGAGTGGAAGACTTCCTTCAAGACAAAAGAAGGTTTGTATGAGTGGTTGGTTATGCCTTTTGGTTTAACTAATGCACTAAGTACTTTTATGAGATTGATGAATGAAGTTTTGAAGAAATTCTTGGGTAAATTTGTGATTATATACCTAGATGATATTCTGATATTTAGTAAGATTAGAGAAGAACATTTGTTACATGTTAAACAAGTATTGCAGAGGTTGAAAGAAGAAAAGTAGTTGATAAATCTGAAAAAGTGTTCATTCATGAAAGAGGAGATTATGTATTTAGGATTTATGATTTTAGCTGATGGTTTGAAGATGGATCCTGAAAAGGTTAAAGTTATTTTGAATTGGCCTACACCTGAGAATGCTAGTGAGGTAATATCATTTCATGGTTTGGCAAGTTTTTAGTGAAAGTTCATTAGGAATTTTAGTTCAATTTGTAATGCTATGACTGAGACTATGAGAGGAGATAAAAGAGAATTCAAGTGGACACATGGAGCTGATAAAAGTTTTGAGACTCTAAAGCAGAAGGTTATTGAATTGCATGTTTTGGCATTGTCTAATTTCAATAAGGTATTTCAAGTGGAATGTGATGCAAGTGGAAGTGCAATAGGAGTTGTGTTGATTCAAGAAGGTAAACCTTTTGCTTTCTTTAGTGAAAATTTGAATAATGCAAAAAGTAAATACTCTGTGTATGATCAATAATTCTATGCTATTGTTCAAGCATTGAAGAAATGGAGACATTATTTGATACCGAGTGAATTTGTGTTGTATATCGATCATAAAGCTTTACAGTATTTGGGTAGTCAGAATAAGTTGAATCAAAGACATATAAAATGGGTTGAGTATTTGCAGAGTTATACATTTGTGATAAAGCATAAGAGTGGAGTCACTAACCGAGTTGCAGATGCATTGAGTAGAAGAAGATCTTTGATGACCAAGATGAAAATTGAAGTTCTTGGTTTTGATGACATGAGAGATTCTTATGAATTTGATCCTAATTTTTCTGAGCCATGGAGAAAGTGCAAAGCACCTATTCAAGATCAATCAAGTACTAAATGGGAAGAATATTTCATTCAAGAAGGTATGTTGTTTAAAGGTATTCAGTTGTGTATACCGCAAGGATCAATGAGAACTAATTTGATAAAGGAGAAACATAGTAGTGGTTTGGCTGGACATTTTGGTGTTGATAAAATAGTGAATTTGCTTAAGGAGATATACTTTTGGCCACAATTGTATAAAGATGTTCAGAAATTTGTGAAAATTTGTGAAATTTGTCAAGTTGCAAAAGGAGTAAGTCAGAATACTAGATTGTATACATCGATTTATGTTCCCGAGAAACCTTGGATTGATATTAGTATGGATTTTGTTCTTGGCTTACCAAAGACAGTAAGAGGTAATGATTCTATATTTGTTGTTGTGGATAGATTTTCTAAAATGGCACATTTTATACATTGTAGAAAGACATCAGATGTAGTACATATAGAAGATCTTTTCTTTAAGGAAATTGTCAGATTGCATGGATTATTGAGGAGTATCATCTCTGACCGAGATAGTAAATTTGTTGGATACTTTTGGAAGACCCTTTGGAGAAAGTTTGGCACCGAGTTGAAATATAGTTCTACATTTCACCCACAGACTAATGGATAGATAGAAGTTGTGAATAGAAGGTTGGGAAATCTTTTGAGATGTTTAGTTGGAGACACACCGAGTAATTGGGATTTTGTGTTGGCACAAGAAGAGTTTTCATACAATAATTCAGTGAATAGGAGTACTGGAAAAACACCTTTTGAGATTGTAAATAACATACAACCGAGAGGCATATTAGATTTGAGGGATATTGCTGATAAAAGAAAGAGAAGTGTTGAAGGAGTAAAGTTTGCTGAGTACATGAAGACATTACATGAAGATGTGAAATATAAGCTGGAGAAAAGTAATTAGAAATACAAAGACAAAGCTGATAGATCAAGAAGACATAAGACTTTTACAGTCGGTGATGAAGTAACAGTTCATTTGAAGAAAAATAGATTTCCTGTTGGAACATATGGGAAGCTGAAAATGAAGAAGTTTGGTCCTTGGAATATTTTGAAGAGATTTGACAGTGGAAATTCTTATGAGATTGAGTTACACAATGACATGGATATATCACCTATTTTCAACATTGATGATTTGTATGAGTTAGATGAAGAAATTACAGTACCGAATGATTATCCTAAGAAATAGATAGAATAAGTTGAATAGATTTTGGAGAAAAGAATTTGAAGAATTACAAGAGGAAAATAGTATATGGAATATCCGGTAAAGTGGAAGAATAGACCGATTGAAGACTATTCATGGATTTCACAATCTAAGTTGGATTCAGCTCAGATCGTACCTACTTCATGATTCTAAGAATCATTTTCAATAACCCTAGGTGTCTGATGCAGGAGCATCTCAGATCCTTGGCAATCCTGTGTCACCAAAACCATGTTTGTGTTTTCCTGTGTTGCTTGGTTCCTTCTTTGACCGAGTTGGTTCGGTGTTGCTTAGTTTCCTTTATTTATCGAGGTTGGTCGATTATCTCTCTAGTGCTTGGTGAATTTTCCTGGCACTCGGTGATGCTTGTTTGGTGCTCGGTTATCCTTTCTTACCGAGTTGTTTGTTTTAGTTTCCTATTGAGGCAAACTCTTGCAATTAATCTTGGTCGCATATTTAATGATGGTATCTATCATTGGGAAGTGTGTGGACCTAGATTTGGTCATTCCTTTTGTTGATGGTGGATCTGAAGGCCGACTTATTCGGTAGCCTCTTGTATATAATGTAATTGTTTTTTGTAGTTTTAAGAGAGAATTTAGGACATCAGAGGTAGAAGCCAAGAGAAAGAATATTATTTCAGATCCTCACATGTTGGAGGACTTTTGTACTTGATTGTAATATCTGGCCTAAACTGAGAAGGCCTTATAGCCTGGTATGTATGAATCAATTGAAGTAAATATATGAAATATATCCTACATTCTCTCTCTCACTTGTGTCTTTGTTGCTTTTGTGTGTGATCTCTGCAAGGTGGATCTAGTTAGGGTGTGCCTTTGGGCCCTCACCCCATCCTCCCTTATGTCATGAATGCTGGTCAAAAGTTTACTATTAGTGATAAATCCTCTTACCAGGTCACACCTAACAATGTGCATTGTTACCTTTAATAGGGTTGGCTCATAACTGAGCTCACTTCAGAAGAGTGGAATATTTTGGGTTACAGGTCCCAGGTGGTTTTTCCCTTAGTAGGGTTTGCATGTTAAATCATTATGTTATGTGTTATTTGTTATCATTATTTTTCTTTCATACTTTACATAATTCATATTTGATTAATCAGTAATCATAGTTTGGATAATTACTGGTATTCGGTAAATGAACAAAAAGATAGACATTTTATCTTACCGAGTTGTTTGAATTGTTGAATAAGTTTGAAAAAGTACATCTAAGAGTTTGGGACTATAGGATAACTGATTTAACTGATTCACCCCCCCTCTTAGTTATCTAACAATATGTATTGGATCATATTGGTTGCTTGGAGGAAAGTTTCAAGGACTTGAGAAAAATATCACAAGATGTATAAAAGGGAAGTGCCTAAGTTGAACAAGGATAACTTCTCGACATGGAAAAACAAGATGAGGCTACACATATTTGGAATTGGAGAATATGCTCTCTATCTTCCAAATAATGGCTACATACAACCAACTATTGGACCTTTGATAGTTGATCATTTGAGAGACATACATGAACACAATATAAATATGATAGAGATTGTTGTTGCTCTATCTAATGCTGAATTTCAAGATATCAAAGGATGCCCTACAATGAAAGAAATGTGGGACAAACTTACACTAGTTCGTGGTGGAGATGTAAATGTAATGAGGGCCAGAGCTGAAAGCCTAAGAGGTAGATTTGATGACATGAAGATGAAAGAAGGAGAGAACATCACACAATACTCTAACCGAATCAAAGAGGTGGTCAATGCTATCCAAGGAGCAGGAGGTATTATTTCTGAAGATATTTTTGTAAGTAAAATACTAAGAACCTTGCTGCCTATCTATGCTATTAGAATATTTACTATTCATGAAATGAGATCTCCACCCGATAGTACTCTTACACTTGATAGTTTGATTGGCAAGTTGACTACTTTTTAGCTGAATAACTATGACAATAGTATTGTACCGAGTGTTGAGTCTTCTTTTATGTCATCCCTAAAGATTGGTAAGTCTAGCAGTAAGCATAACATAAGAAATGAAAGTGGCAGTGACAGTGAAGATGAGCTTGATGAGCTTGAAGCACTTATGGTCAGAAGACTTTAGAAAGGTGTCATGCCCAAAATTAGGGCAAAACACACACATTTTTTATAAAGGCACTAACTACGAGGCTGCATACTAAGGTTCACTTAAATTCAAGAAACAAAACATCAACCAATACACTTAACTCGCAAGGGGGATTCATGGCACGTGTTGGCTTGCCGACATCCCCTATACGTTAGGTACACTAGTCCGATGAAACCTCTAACTAGGGTTAATCATAAAGAAATTTTGAGGGAGAAATCCCTAAATTAAATCACTCATAATTAAGACAATAATACTAAATTAAATAAATTAATATTAAACTCTCCTTAGTTCAATTTATAATAATACTAATGTTCAGGGTTCATAAATCAAATACATCTTAGTGATTAAGACATTAAATAAATGTCACAATTATTAGTTCAATAATAAATTATTAGGGCCTACTAACTTACCTAGGTCCCACCTAGGGATTATGAGATTAATTACCTTCCTAAATAAAATATTGTCCAAAAGGATTAATAGTGCGATGAAATAAAAGGGTCAAATAACTCAATCTTTTATATTATCACAATATTAAAATTCCATTAATTAAATAAATAAATAAATAAAGGAAAAGACCCAAAATCACCTCTCAATAATAAATGATCTTAAAATAAAATAAAAATTACTAAACAACATCTTGCCCCAAAATCAATTCAAATCCCAAATAATAGGGAAACTTAAAAATCTAAAAGGCAAGTATTTAATAAAAAGAATTACATGTTTTAAAGAATTAGAAGAGGAGAAAAGGGAAAATAAAGTCCACATAATTAAATAACCATTGACTTAATCAGTGAATAAGATATTTCAATGAATAAAATAAAATAAAATAAAAAGTTATGGATCCAATGGTCAACCAACCCTAAACGAAATTAGGGTTTGGGTGAAAATAAAACATGGCCCGAAACCCTAATCTCTAGCTTTTCTTTATTCTCTTCTTCTGTGTTGTCTTGGGTTTTTAGGTTGGCCAAAGATTGAGTATGGAGAAGGAAAAGAGTATACTCCCAAGTATACATGAATGTATACACACACTCCAGTGTGTGTATACTTTCATATGTACTTATGCATATACAACCAAAGGGTCCAGGCTTCACAAATGTTAGATCCAGATTTCTCAAGGTATCTTTAAATCCAAGGGTATCATTATGAGGAACTTCTTTTGTCATTTGGGTTTGAAGGTATTAGTTTTTAGATTAATCATCCTCCTCACTGCACATGGATTAGATTACAGGTTCATGATTCAATATATGCCCATCACATGCACTAGTCTTTTACTAGTAAGTAGGTCTCTGTTAAATGATGACCTATAGATATATACCTAATTTGTAAAATGCATTCGAAGTTATAATCAGACTTGTCATAATGTCTAAAAAGAGAAATGGGGTTTATAGATGGTAGCTTTCTTTTATTATTATTACGTATATAGTTTATTGTTTATATTAAAAAAGAACAACTATGCAATTTAATCAATCCTAAATTATTGTACATAAAAAGTTTTCTTTTTATTAAAAAAAAGTTTCTCTTGCTAAAGTTCTTTTTAAAAAAAAATAAAAAATAAAATGGAAGGTTGCAGGTGTCATACTGGTGACTACCGTTGGCAGACCGAACTGCTCTGCTAGTCGACGGCATGGGCCGGACTGCACACCCGCATGGAGGTCAGGCTGCACACCCGCATGGTGGTCATCTGCACTCCGCACAAAGGCTGGACTGTGCACCAGAAACCCCTTGGGGATGCTGATGACATAGTCATCGTGCATTCGTGTGGTGGCCTATCCAAGGAAAATGGGCTAAAAACAAAATAATGAAAGGTTTAAAATTTTGTTTGTTTTGGTTTGTTTATTTTTTAAAAATATTATTTCTTTTTTTATAAAAGTTTCGGTAATGAAAAGGAACAAAAGCAATGTTTTTCTTTAAATAAGGTTTCATTTATTTATTCAATATATATATATATATATATATATATATATATATATATATATATATATATATATATATATATATATATATATATATATATATATATAATATATATATATATATATATATATTCATGTAAAGATATATTTTATATATAATATAAAGGATACAAATACATAAGGAGACTATTCAAATATATACATATATAAATATTTTTGAATATATTATTACATATGAATATTTATATATGTTGATATATCCTATAATTTTTCTTTTTCCATTTTTTTGCATAAACATAAATTAGTACAGAATTAAAGAGATGGGGAAACATGTCCTCATACATAGAAAATTTGAACATTTTAAAGAGAGAAGGAATTTCTTTCATGCTTAGATAAAATAGACATCTTATTTCTTTCCTCCAATTACAAGGTAGAGATGATTTAACTAACTCTAGATACATTTTAATGCTAGCATTTAAAAAGAAATAATAAATCTATTCCTTTGAAAGTAATAGCAACTATATTTATAAACATTTATTTTATTTGAAACTTTTCATAAAATGAAAATAAATCCTCTTTTAAGAGAACGTTTAAACAAATATATGTATAAATTTCTTTGAAAATGAAATGATCACAATAGATTGATTTACATAGAGTAATGCTATCCTTTTTCTTATTTCTTTGCATGTAGAGAACCAAAACAACAACATAGCATTTACATTTCTTTCATCTACTCTAAACATAATCTCTAACACTTCTTTTCTAACATAAAGGGAAAACAATACATCTTTCTCATATTCATCCTAGTACAAGAGATTGAGGAAATAATTAATCAACTAACTATTACAAGCATTTCATATGATAGGCATTTTTACATAGCCCTTTTAAAAAACAACTTCCACAAAGGCATTAAACCAAGCAAAACTCAATCATGAAGAGGATCTATCCAAAATTCCTATTTAGTTCCATGAAAACCAGCAAGTCAAACCCTTAGAAATTTGCAAAATAAATCAACAGACCATGGAGGCTCACCTCCCAACCTAGGCCATTTCATGGCCACCCCCGAGCTAGGGGAAACAAAGATGGATAGGGGGATTTACACTCATACATCAAGCACATACTCATAACAAACTCAAAAACTAAACAAGAGCACCAAATTCCCATCCTATGGTTATACAGATAATGGGTCACCTTGGACCCATAATAGGGGTGAAGGTGGAATCTACCCAAATAGGAGAATGCCATATAAAAAGAAGTCACATGCCTTTATCAAGGCCAATAAACTGCACATAATGCCTTCACAAGGCCATATAATCAACCATCAACCCTTCACAATATTACACAAGTAACAATACCCTTATGACCCCCAAATATAGTTCACAAAAAAAATGGCAACATGGATGCCCATACATCCATGCCTCATCCCCTTCCTCCTTTAGGAAGGACTCTACACTAGATGGGTAATCCCAACTTTAGCCCTTCACCTATCAGGGCTCTCTTCCCTCCCAAGGGTGAGTTTGGCCTTGCACACCCCAAAGAAAGAAAATGCAATACTAAGCAAGAAAATCAGCAAGCATACATAGACTAAGAAACCACACAAATATACAAGAAACTTTACATTTACACAAACATAAGATGGTAAAATCTGCATATTACATTAAGAAACAAGGGCCTCAAGATTACCAACCTCAATCCAAGCTAATGGAAATGTGGGTTGAGATGAGCTTCCTTCCTACAAGCCTCCTCCCTTGCTAAGCAAAAACTCAAAAACTCTCACAATCTCACAAGTCTCCAAAATTGGAGAGTGGGAAATTACCCTCTAATTTTCCCTCCAGCTCCTTAGAAGACAAACCCTAATTCCTTCAATCAAGAGGGGGAAATTCAAAATCAAAATTCAAAATGAGGAGAGGGCTTGACATGCATCTTCAATTTTGTCACTTTTCAAAAGAGCATCTTTTGGAGGGGCAAAAATAGCCAAAATTCATCCTTTTGGTCAAAATTTGTGCCCCATCCCATGACACACCTACGGGGTAGTCTATTTTTAACCTCCACTCACCTATAGGGTCACTAAATGCCTCTCAAAAGTCCTCCTAAAGATAACTCATGAAAATGAATAAGATTCCCACTCAAGGCTCCTAAAAATAGAAGATCACTCACACACATAAAGCACTTGGTCATGCCAACACAATATACATGTGTCAATTGACACCACAAATAAATCATGACACATCACGATACACATGGCACACCAAGTGGACAACTATTGAAACAAAAAATAAACATATTCAAATAAATACAACCATGCATTGCTTTACAACATCAAACATTACAACGAGGTTAATTTTCTCCCCTTGGAGATAACCTTGGCTTAACAAGATTTTTACAAATATCCATCTTTGATTTCCCCTGATATAACCATGGTCATACCTGCACACTTGACAAAATATCAATAGCTCATGAAATGTCAATAACATATATATATGTAAGTAGAATGCATCTCAATAATCACATTCCTATCATCATAAATTTCTAACCGCATCTCAAGATAATTCCCATAATTTTCAACATTGCATTTCTAAATTTTAAAAGCTTATTAAGTTAAGAATACAATGATATATGTTAATTCACCTAACATAATAATCATGATCATTTCTCATAAATTTTCCCAACATAAGTGTAAAATTAAAGTATCATACTTAAATCAAGGATTCATCAAATACTATGCTCAGGACCTAATAATTAAGCACAAAAGTAAAGTCCTAAATCATCATCTCATAACCATAGGTCATCACATAGTATCAAAATATAATATCTCTGTCCAAAAGTCCAACATGATAAAATAGAGTGTCAACAAGAGTCATAAGATGGAAAATAGACTGCTATGAAATGATGGCATGGGGTGAGGCCTCACAAAAGGTAAAGGAAGGTATAAGGGAAAGTTACCTTTAGCTTGTTTTAATTGTAAAGAGATTGACCATATTACTGCTAGATGTCCTAACAGGAAAGAAGAAGATAAAGATAATGACCGATTTGGTGATGGAAAGTTTGGCAGAAGAAATAATAGAGGAAACTAACACTATGACAAAAGAAATAACTGAGACAACTGAGACTACAAAGAAAAAGGCAAGAAGGCATGTTACCTTATTGAAGATGATGATAATGACACCAACACTGACACTGATGATGAAGTTGAAGTGGTATTTGTTGCAATGAAAGATTATTCAGAAGAAGAGGAAAGGTATGTAGAAATAGCCCTTATATCTAAAGTTAGCAAGAGTGATACTTGGATTATTGATAGTGGTTGTACACATCATATGACTGGTGATGAAGATAAATTTGAATACCTTGAACACTACAATGGAGGATCAGTTAAAGTGGGAAATGATACACTTTGTTAAGTGAAAGGAAAAGGATCTATCTTATTGAATGATAAGATTAGATGTGATAATGCATATTGGGTGAAAGGACTTAACTACAATCTGTTGAGTGTAGCACAACTGAATAATTCAGGTCATCGAGTTGCATTTAAAAGTAAGAAGGTGAAAATCTATGATGGAATCGAAAAGCTGGTCAGTACTTGTAGTACCCCTCCCATAGTCTGAATTTATATATGTTCTGATTATTTTAGGTTAATTATATATGTGTTAAGATATCATTGATGCCTATGTTTTACTGACCCCATACTTGCATGTGTATGGTTGATGTGTTTGTTTTATATTTATGTTTGACATTCCTGATGTGGTTGAGGAACGGAGTCGTAGTTACTTGCTTATGAGATCCACATGATCGGCCGATCCCCGCCATTGTCTGTTATATATTTATATATGTATGTACATGTGGGTTTTGTATGCAGGTTTGCAGGTACTGGGCATCGACTTTCCTAAATTGTCAGGATGAATGTGCCCTATTGCAATATCTCAAATGGTAAGAGAGGGGAGATAACATGGATCCAAATCCTAACCTAAGCCATATTATTGTCCTGAAATAGTGGACAAGATTCTGTTATTCTTACCCTTTCTAAACTCATCTAGCTGATGTGAGTTTATAACCTTGTTCTTGTGTATGAATGTGGGTCCTTAGGTCCTTGTGATGCTTTTGTTTTTGGTTGTTGGCGTGTTTTCTATATTTAGATTATTTAATTTGATTAAATAGTGCAATTTTAATTAAATGGAATCTTTTCTATTTTTAGCTTTGAGAGATTATTTAATTAGTTGAAAATTAATTAAATGCAATTGTTAAGTTAGTTTATTATGTTGTAGAAGTATTTAATTAATGAGAATTAATTAAATATCTTCACCTTAGAATTATTTAATTGCAAATTTAATCTTTGATCTATTATAATGTATTTATTAATTTGAGTTAAATTAGCATGTGAAAATTATTTTGAAGTAAAAGTTTTATTTTATTTTAATTGAATGCATTAAAGTTGCATAATCAGTAATTGTTTAAATTAAATTAATGGTATTAGTTAATTTTGGTTAAAGTGTTTTCAACAAAAGCAAAGTGAAAATAGACTTGAGTTCAATTGAAATTGAACTGCAAATCAAAGTCTAAATTCATGCAAGCTTTTGGAGAGTTGAGTATTCAAACCCTAGCAGGTGGAATGAGAATTTGTACATGTTGGAGATTTGGCCATAATTTTGGCATACAGGTTTTGGAGAGATTTTGGCAAGGATTGGATTTTGAGACACAGGTTTTGGAGGAACATTGGGAAAGTAGGTTGAGAGAATTTGGTTGAGGATTTGATTTTGGGAAAACTTGGAGGTTTTGGGATTTTGGCTTCAGATCTGGTCTTCGTTCGAATGTTTTCTTTGTTGTTTGAGGTAGGATCTGAATTTTCTTATGATTATGTTTTGTGAATTTCAAAATAGAATTGTCTTCATCGTGCTTGGTTGTGTGCCTGTTTGGATCTTTGCTCTATGCATTTCTCTCTCTCTCTCTCTCTCCCGTATTCTAAATTTGACTACATGGGAATCTAGGTTGCGTATTTTTTTTCACATTCTAGATTAGATTCGTTAAGGTTTGAGTTTTGTGAAATTTTGGATTAATTATTATTGATTAGGGTTTATGGTTGAATGGATGTTAGAATTTCTGAGAAAGAATTCTTGATCCAAATCCCTAGTTTCAGAATTTTCCCAATTTGATGTTGCAGATAACATGATTTTTGATCTTGAAGTATCAAGCATTAATAAATTAAAAATATAATTCTTTTGAAAGAAAGAAATAAAGTTTATTTAAATGTATTTTCTAGTGTAATATTTTGTATAATTTAATTCTTATTTTTATAAAACAAGATAATATTAAATTGGATGTATTTAAAAAAAATATATTTTTAAAAGAAAATTAAAAAATATATATAATAAGAAAAAATTATTAAAGGTTGGGGGATTGTACCCCTCATACCTTTTAGCAACCCCGAGCGGGGGGGGGGGGGCTATCGTGCTGCAGCGCCCGTGGGGGACTACAACATGACAGTCCCCTTGGCTGTCATGCACGGTACCCTCAGGTACTGGCATGACAACCACGATTGTCATGCGCAATAGGGGGGAGTGGGTCCCCCCCTTTCATTTTTTTAATTAATTATTATTTAATTTAAATTTAATTTAATTTAATTTTAAACTTAAGTTAATTTAGTTTTACTTTATTATTATGAAGTTTATTTAAATGTATTTTTTTAGTTTAAATGTAATTTGCAGAAATTTACATTTGATAATTGGTGAATATAGATTAATTTATATTGCAATTTAATTTATATTAACTTTCTTTTGGCATTATATTTAATTTTCTAATTATTATTAATTAATAATTATTTTATTATTTAAATGATATTTATATTGATTTAAATATCTATATCATTTTATTGATGTTAAGTATTTAAGATGGTTTTTTTTTAAAGCATATTAAATGATTAATATTTTTAGTTATTGAGTGGATAATTGGGTTAAATATTAAATTAGTCTATTGGAATTAGTTTAATTAAGAGAATTTTGAATTAGTATAATTTATTCGGTTTAAAATTTCATGGTTTTTGGGGATCAATTATTCTATTTTGCATGATATTTTATTAATGATAGAGATTTACTTTGCATGTGATTTTATGAAGAAGATGATTTCATTCTTGAATTCTTAAGTGAGTGTTTTAACCATGTGATTAATTGATGGGTAATATGAGTGTTTGATTTAGTAAAGTTCTCTTCATGATGATGGCATTTTTAATTCGAATCAAATATGGGTAGCCTGTTTTAACTAAATTATGTTCAGTCTTTTATTACCCTATGTGGTGGTTTTGAGGGGTTAGTTGTCAGCCAGTGGGTTGTTTCCAGAGGTGGGATTTTAGATGTTTTATTGATCATGTTTGTTTGCCTTCCATACTATGTTGTAATCAATCAATTTAGCCCAACCTTATGTGAAGTTTTATTTATGATTCTCTTCTGTGGAATCTTATGGTTATGTGAAACTCTTTGAGAGAGTGGTTATGACATTTTGGTTTGAGGACCAGAGTGTGTCCCTTATATCTTTTATGAGACTTGTTTGATTGTTGGTGACTTGTGAGCCTAGGGGAGGTTAAATAGGTGCATCTTAGGGGAGTGGCTTACAATAGGGGTTCGGGACCCAAAGTGGTCAATACCAGGGTAACCTATCGTAAGTTTGTTAATAAGTGATAACATACTAATTCAAATTTGGAGAGTTCATTAAAAAGATAATTTAGAGATTATGTCTCCCCTATGCCTTCAGCACTTGTTTAGGCTAAGGATGGGAATGAGATGATACCTAGAGAGTAGGTATGATTATAATTCCTCATTATTCATGAGAGGGTATTCTAGATTCGCGTGGGTCGTACTGAGGGTTCGGGGCCCAGAGTGGCCAGTCCAGGGTAACTCAATGCTTGAGGGTCTGGGGTCCAGAGTGACCAGTCTAGGGTAACTCAAGTAGATGTCCATGTGATGACATTCCCATAGTTGTAGCCTAAATCTCCTCCATAGTTTTTAGCATTTTCCTCTGGTGGTGGTGTATCTTTGTTATTTCATTATTACCTGGTGGTCTGTTTTGTATTTGTTCGATATTCTAGTATTTGGTGTTTTGGTAAGCATTGGTATTTGATGTTTATTATATTCTTTTTATCATTAGTGGTGGTACCCTTTTGAGATAGAAAGCCTTCAGGACCCTTTCCTTAGCTTTTTTTTGTTGATGTTTGTTATCTGAGTGGGATCTGTTGTTATCTCCTTAGCATGGTGGGAGTGGACCATTTAGGTTCACAAGGTCAGGTGGTAGTGATTCTTTTACCATTTGAGATTCTGATGTTCATTTCGCTAGTGCTGGATGATCCCTGTAGCAGTTGTTCCTTCTTGATCTTCATTGATGGAGTTGTGTTCTTACCTTCTTCTTCTTCTTCTTCTTCTTCTTTGTGATCTTGTATCATTGTATCAGTTATTCAGAGATATCATGTTGTACTTCATTTCAGTTATTGTATTATATACCCTACGACATGTGCAGTGGATGTAGATTGTTATGGATACCTTATGGTACTAGTTGTATCTATGTTATCTTTTATGTGATGTTGCATTTATTGTTCATTTGTTTATATGAGTTTTGTAATTATATCTAATCTAAATTAATTAATTATTACTTACGTAATCTTTGTTGAGGAACCCTTGAGAGTTGTAATCTATGTGAGTTGTTTATTTCAATGTATTGCTTCCACATTGTTAAACTTTGATGTTGTTGTTTATTAATACTTTAAATTTTAATTTTTTTTGCAAACTTAGTTGCATGTTTAGGTTAAGTTCTCACGGGTTCCCTAGCGGGGCATTACAGTACTGGTGGACAATCCAAAGGTAATATATTCTATCTTGACAATGCTGAAACTTCTTATTTTTTGGCTAGAAATGAAGATGCGTGGTTGTGGCATAAGAGACTATGTCATGTGAACTTTGATAACATGGTTAAGATCAGTAATAAAAGAGAAGAATTAGAGGTTTGCCGAGTCTAACTAAGCCTAATCATATTATGTGCAATCAATGTCAGAAAGCAAAAATGACTAAATCTAGTTTCAAAAGCAAAGACTATTTATCTAAAGGTATTTTGGAGTTGGTACATAGTGACTTATGTGGTCCTATGAGAACTCAGAGTTATTATGGTGACAAATATTTTATTTTATTTTTTGATGACTACTCTAGAATGATGACAGTTATGTTCTTAAAAGAGAAATATGGAGCTTTCAAATTATTTAAGTGGTATAAGGCTAAAGTTCAAAGGGAAATCGAGAAAGATTTAAAATGCTTAAGATCTAATAGAGGAGGTGAGTTTATTTTTGATGAATTCACTAACTTCTATAATGAGCACAAAATTTAAAGATGAGCTTCTGCACAACGGACACCACAATAGAATGGTATTGCTGAAAAAAGGAACTGATCTATAGTTGACTGTGCCAGAACATTGATGATTGAGAAAGATGTTGCACAAATGTACTGGAGAGAAGTTGTTAGCACTATTGTATACACCATGAACCAAGTTCAACTGAAGAAAGACACAAATAAGACACCTTATGAGTTATAGTTTGGCTACACACTGAATGTAAGTTATTTCATAATTTTTGAAATGTTACATTATGAAAGATGATAGAAATGGTAAATTTGACTCTAAAGGTGATGAAGGAATATTTCTAATATATTCTACTAAGATCAAAGCATACAAATGTTTGAACAAGGCTACTAACAAAATGATTGAAAGTGCTAATGTGAAAGTTGATGAGTTTGCTGAAAAGAATGATGAAGAAAATAGGAAGGAACTAGAAGACTATGGTAGATTTACCTATGTTGAGCATCCAAACTATTTACCGAAGCCATAGGTTGAGTCTATCAAGTGACAGGAAAATGCTACCGAGAATCAACAAATGCAAACCGAGAACCAAGAAGAAGCTACCGAGGAAGAAAATGAACCTGAACCAAATGATGAGTAAAGAAGAGAACAAGTACTAGAGAGATTTGTTAGAAGACACCATCCACATAACCAAATCATTGGAGACAAGTAAGTTGGCATGATGACACGAAGTAAGTTAAGATAGAACACATGCTTAGTTTGTGAATTTAAGCCTAAGAATGTTAGAGATGCAGTTGACAATGAGGAATGAATTAAGGCCATGAAAGAAGAAATTGAATAGATAAAGAAGAACAAAACATGGAAATTGGTACCAAGACCGAGTGATAAAAATGTGATAGGTACTAAGTGGATTTTCAGAAATAAGTTGAATGAAAATGGTGAGGTAACAAGAAATAAGGCAAGACTTGTATGCAAGGGATACACACAAGAAGAAGGTATAGACTATGGTGAAACTTTTGCACCAGTAGCAAGACTTGAAGGAGTCTGAGTATTACTTACATATGCTTCACATAAGGGATTTAAATTATATCAAATGGATGTGAAATCATCATTTCTGAATGGAATTCTTGAGGAAGAGGTCTACATAGAACAACCTAAAAGTTTCGTTGATCCAAATAAGAATAACATGGTATGTAGACTGTACAAGGCACTATATGGATTGAAGTAGGCACCAAGAGCATGGTATGAAAGACTAAATGCTTGTCTTATTAGTATTGGCTTTGTAAGGACAAGTGACAATAGAAATTTGTACATGAAAGGAGAATATGATGATAATATTTTGATTGCTGAAATTTTTGTTGATGATATAATATTTGGAGGACATGATGTTATTTGCAAATATTTTGCTGATAAGATGAGAAAAAAATTTGAGATGTCAATGTTTGGAGAGATTAAATTCTTTCTAGGATTGTAGATTATACAACATAATAATGGGATTTTCATAACTTAATCAAAATACATCACCAAAGTGTTAAAGACTTTTGGCATGGAAGATTCAAACTTGGTAGGTACACCGATGGTGACAAGATGTAAATTGACAAAGGATGATGATTCAACCGAGGTAAATCAGACATTGTATAGATCAATGATTGGAAAACTGATGTATGTGGTACATAGTAGGCCTGATATAGCACATGTAGTTGAGATTGTAGCAATATTTTCTGCTAATCCTAAGGAATCACATATAGTTGTTGTTAAAAGGATTCTAAGATATTTGAAGAAAATTGAAAACTATGATTTATGGTACATAAAGGAAGGCAATTTTGAACTCTCATTTTACACTGATGCAGATTGGACTGGAAACATTGATGACCGGAAGAGCACAACCGGTGGAACATTCTTTTTGGGAGAAAGACTTGTAACTTGGATAAGTAAGAAACAAGTATGTATTTCTCAGTCTACTACTGAAGTAGAGTATGTTGTTGTTGCTGCTAATTGTTCAAATATCGCATGGATAAAATAGTTGTTGGAAGGAATGAATGAGGTGATCACTAATCTAGTGATTATATATTGTGACAACACAAGTGCTATAAACATTTCAAAGAATCTGGTGATGCATTAAAAAAAAAATCACATATCTATTAAGTATCACTCTTTGAGGGAACAAGTACAAGAAAAGAAAGTAAAAGTAGAATTTGTGAAGTCTAAAGAATAACTTGCTGATATTTTTACCAAGCCCTTACCGAATGACACTTTTGAGTACTTGAGGACTAGACTAGGGGTTTGTCCCCTTTCTATCAGTCACTAAGGTGATCAGGAGGTTGCATCAACCTATACTTTATCATAAAAACATTCATGTTGATGCACATAGCTCACACTTTAGGATTTCTAAGGTTGTGAAAGATTGTAGAATCTTGAATAAAGAATTGTATATCAGTACATGAAGGTACTAATCTAGACCGAACAAAAAAGTACAACTTGGCTACTAAAAAGATGTTTATTTTCTTTGGTATTATTGGCAAAGGGAGAGAGACTTCTATGAAATATATGGTGATGAGAACATGAGAAGGGAAAGAGATATCTATCCAGTGAGAAAGAATCAGAGAAGTGAAGAAGATCAAATCCGCAGGGAGAGTCTGTATGGAATGTTCTTTGTAGTGATTAAACATATTAAATATCAAGCTAGGGAGAGCTTACCGAACTACAACATTTACCTACATAGTTGTAGAAAAAATGTTTGGTATGGTATGGCATATTTCATATTGTTTGTGTTTCCATCAATGCCAAAGGGAGAGATTGATTACCTACTGATTGAATATCTTGATGAATTGAAGGAACAATGATTAGAGATCACCAAGCTATAAAAGTAATATGTAAGATGATTAAATCAGTCAATATGTTGTCATTGATGTCAACTAGTTTTGACTATACTTATCATGATAGTTACAAACATCTGAATATTTGTAGAAGGAAGAAATGGTGAAGAAATGAGATATCTACATAAGGAAAAGATGGATATGATAGATAAGGATAAGGTATACATTGGGTAACTTATTGATGAGTCTATGGCATTATATTGTTGACTTGGGCATGTTGCATTATTCTATTATGAAGAAGAGATTAGAATTAAACAAGTTAATGTCATCAGTAATTGAAGATTTTTGTATACACCGAGTTAGTCTTGTGTATACTGAGTGACAGTATTAACCAAGCTAGTTATCACTAATGCATTTAGTATTTACTGTGTATGGATTGCAACATTAAATGCTAGAACAACTAACTAAAATTGATGAGCTGGAAATTGTTATGATTTCGAGGTAACAGATGAAGTTTGTTATAAGATCCACAGCTAAAAAAATTCAAAGATGATCTAACGAAAGAGATTGAAACATGTTATTGACACATCTACCAAGGAAGGTTTAAGTGACAAAATGGACAAAGGAGATTAAGAGGCAAAATTTGATGGCTGATATAAAAATAGTTTACATGTCTATATAAGAGACATATAATTCATTATTGAATTATGTCAGATGAATAGAGACTACAGAAGATTTTGCATGAAGACAATTTTTATGCATTCCTGGTCAAATTGGTTACAGACATAACTGAGCTACAGGAATAACTGAGCATCAGAGAACTATACACTGAGTGAAGTAAGTTAGGGAAATATGAGGAAGTGAATTGATTATTGATCATATGAGTTTTATGAGCTAGCAAAGATTTGAATATTTTTAATTGACATGTATTTGAATCAGATCAATACCATATAGTTTAACCATTGTTACATCAAAATCTCTTAACCGAGTGGACTTAACAGTCTTTTGTATTTCCATATGACATTCAAGGAATGTTAATTGTTGTCTTGTTGACCCCATAGTGAATGCTGGTCAAAATTTAACTATTAGTGATAAATCCTCTAACCAGGTCACACCTAATAGTGTGCATTGTAACCTTTAACAGGGTTGGCTCCTAACCAAGCTCACTTCACAAGAGTGAAATATTTTGGGTTACCGGTTCTAGGTGGTTTTTCCCTTAGCAGGGTTTCCCCATTAAATCATTATGTTATGTGTTATGTGTTGTGTGTTATTTGTTATGATTTTTTTTCTTTCATACTTTACATACTGCATATTTGATTAATCGATAATCACAGTTTGGATAATTACTGGTATTCGGGAAATGAACAAAAAGATAGACATTTTATATTATCGAGCTGTTTGAATTGTTAAATAAGTCTAAAAAAGTACATGTGAGAGTTTGGGACTATAGGATAACTGATTTAACTAATTCACCCCCCCTCTTAGTTATCTAACAAGGTACAACTCCATAGGATTAATCTTCAATGAATTTCAAATACTAATTTGTGAGTTCATCTTTTAACTAGAAAGCTTTAAAAAAGGTTGCTTTATCATTCTTGGATGATAATCTCTTCAACATCATTTAAGAAAAGAAACTTAAAATAAAGAGAGTAGAAAATGCATAGTTTTCTACTATTGGTAACTGCTTTAAAACTAAAATATAAAGATTATTTTAAACAAGAAACAAGATAAAAGATTACAGATGATTCAAGCTACTATGAAACTTTCAAAGAATAATATGGAATGAATTAAAATGTCAGCACAAAACATTCATTGATTCATTTCAAACAACACAGATTTGAAAAATAATCGTATATGTAAATCACTATTGCAACAGAGACAAAAATGTATATAATCATTTCAATAGTAAAAACCAGATTCATCAAGTATTCTCTAACTACTAAAGAAAAAACTGTCCAGTCTTCACAAAATTTTTGAACCCTTTCAAAGTCTCTAACTATCCTACTTATAGTTTTAGCAAACCAAGAGGTCTCCCTGAAAACCCAACCTCTTGGACAAACAGTTACTTAAATAAACTAGAGTAAAAAGGACACCTATCCTTAAGAGTTTGCATGAAAATAAAAAAGAAACTAAATTTCTAAATCGGGCTCCTTCTCAATGACACATTCTTCACTTCTAGCTAGGTTTTCTCTGATGCACGAGCATCCTAGGATAGTTGGAAATCTTGCATGTTGGAGTGTTTCTGTGTTACTCGGTTGCAAATTTGACCGAGGAGCTTGGTCATTGAAGGGAGCTCAGTCATTGAAGGAACTCGGTAAAACTTCTGGCACTTGGCAAAACCTGTGCTTGGTGATGCTTGTTGTTCTTGGTCGACATGCTTTCTCGGTGATGCCTATCTTTCTCGGTTGTTTTTACTGATGCTCAGTAGTTTGGCTTACCGACTAGAGTTCTTGGAGATTTGGTTGGCTGACTTGATGTATTTAATGTGGGTAGCTTATGTTATATTCTCTTATGTAGATCTAGAGGTTGACATGGAGAAATAATTATTTGTAAGGCTATTTGAGAGTTGACTTTTATTGCATTTAATAATTGTTTGTTTAGGAGATGACTTGGGCTTAGGAGTTATTTCTTTCTTCCATTCGACTTGTGGCTAAAGAAATGTATTTAAGGAAGGTTTGGGTAGTTGTTTGAGGGAGTGAAGGGGAGTTATGAAATAGTGATTCGATCTTGCAAGATCTTGCAGATCAGATTATTTGTCTAATATTTGTAATAGCAGAGCTAGTGGTTTTAATGCTTGGAGACAAGGAGATTACTTGGTGGCTTGTGAGCTCAAGTTTAGATCTGCCTTAGTGTTTCTACCAGTGGTTGATGTGTTACAGAGTTGGACTAGCTAGAGGATTGCAAAATTACTATTTTAATTATTTGTATTTGGCCCTAACCCGGAAGGCCTTACAGTCAGGCATGTTGACTTAAAATTATATTTGAGTATTCTCTTATTATGTTTCTATTGTATTTTTATTGCTAGTGTAGATTTGGACTATCCATTCTTGTATTTTCCAACTTGCATTGCATTAGGTGGTATCAGAGCTTCAAGCTCTTGAGTGTGTGGACATATCGCCGAGTTGAGGTAGTTTGCACCAGGACCTTGGGTTGGTGATTTGTTGCCTTGGGTTTGCAAAGATCTTTGCAGATGCCTCTGAGAAGATTGGGCCCTAGGGTGATTGCAGATCTTTGTGATGCTATAGAATCAAAGATTATAGTAGATTTCAAATCTAAGATGGAATTTATGAAGAATGACATGATCGTAGAGATCATGAGGGCTATTGCTCATATGCTAAGGAATCTTAGTATTGATGATGGCTATGAGGAAGCTATTGAAGACTTTGAAGCTACTAGATCTAGTGGAGATGATATAACCAATTAGAGTGACAGTTCTAGTGAAGACAGAACTGGTCAGTTGTAGAGATCTAGAGCTCGGTTAAGTACTAGTTATCGAATGGAAGTTTCTAACTTCTCTGGTACTTTGAGACCCAAGGACTTGATTGACTGGATTGGTGAGTTAGAAGACTTCCTTGAGCTTGAAGAAATTGAAGATCCTCTTAGAGTAAGGTTGGCATAGACTAATTTGAAAGGACATGTTGCTCTTTGGTGGAAAGAATTGCAGAGAGATAGAGAAGATGAAGGTGAAATAAAGATCAATTGGTAGAGGTTGATGGTGGAAAAGTTGAAAGCTAAGTTCATACATGCCAACTATGAACTTGAGTTATTTAAGAAGTTGTATAACTTGAAGAAGAAAGAATTGACTATGGAAGACTATACCAAGGAGTTCTATAAGTTGACTATTCAGTCTAGACATAGAGAAATCAGTAAGGAAAATGTAGCTCGATATGTGAATGGTTTGAGATTTAATATTCAGGATGAGATTGGTATGTTGAAGATTGATTTGGTTGAGGAAGCTTATCAATATGCCCAAAAATCAGAAGATAAGTTGAAGAGGAGACAACATGGTAATTCCCATGGGAAGGAGAAACAAGATCACTCGATGAAGGATAAACTGACTGCTGAAGATGAACCAAAACCTATTGAACCGAGGAAGAGGACAAGTAAGGTTTCCTTTAAGGATACTTGTTTTTCATTGTGGTGAAGAAGGACATTGATCATTTGAATGTTCCTAGAAGACTAGTGATCGAAGAGCTACTATGGTGAATGAGAACATACTGAATGAACTTGAGGTAGATTTAGAAAACTTGCTAGTTTGAAGAACATTACTCGGTACTAAGGTAGAACCTTGTCAAAGGAGTAACTTGTTTAGAACTCAGTGCAAGTAAGGAGGTAAACTCTGTAATGTTATTGTGGATAGTGGTAGTGCTGATAACCTTGTAGTTGAGGAGATGGTTCAAAAACTTGGTTTGAGGAGAGTGAGACATCCTTATCCTTATAGGATTGGTTGGTTGCAAGATGTTCATGCTTTGGAAGTGAGGGAGAAATGTCTTTTTGATTTTCATATTGGCCAGTATAAGGATCAAGTATTGTGTGATATTGTGGATATGAGTAGTTGTCACATATTGCTTGGTAGACCTTGGCAGTATGATTGCAGGGTTGTGCATGATTGTGTCAAGAATGTGTTTACTATTGAGAAGATTAGCAAGAAGTTTTCCCTAATGCATTTTCTAGATACAACACTTCATAGGAGGAACCTAAAGCTTTGGGAGCCGAGTTGATTTTAAGGATCTTGAAAAGGTTGGAGATCAGTATGGAGAAAAGACCTATGGATTGTCGAGGAAAGAATTGAAAAGGTAGAGGAAGCAGAAGTAGAAGATTATGCAAGTTGAAAACTTGGAGGACATGCATGTGAAGAACCAGTTTGGGGTTTATGTGTTGAATCCCGTAAGATGTTCTTCCAGCCATTGGGAACATATTTTCACACCTAGGGTGTCTGATGTAGGAGCATCCTAGGGTAGTTGGAAATTTTGCATGTTGGAGTGTTTTTGTGTTACTTGATTGTAGCTTTGACCAAGGAGATCGATCATCGAAGGGATCCTGATCACTAAAGGAACTCAGTAAAACTTCTGGTGCTTAGTAGAACCTATGCTCGATGATGCTTGTAGTGCTTGGTCAACATGCTTTCTCTATGATGCCTAGCTTTCTCAGTTGTTTTTACTGATGCTCGGTAGTTTGGCTTACCGACTAGAGTTCTTGGAGATTTGGTTTTCTGACTTGATGTATTTAATGTGGGTAGCTTATGTTAATTCTCCTATGTAGATCTAGAGGCCAACATGGAGAAATAATTGTTTGTAAGGCTATTTGAGAGCCGACTTGTATTGCATTTAATAATTGTTTGTTTAGGAGCTGACTTGGGCTTAGGGGTTATTTCTTTCTTCCAGATAACTTGTGGTTGAAGAAATATATTTAAGGAAGGTTTGGGTAGTTGTTTGAGGGAGTGAAGGGGATTCATGAAATAGTGATTGGATCCTATGAGATCTTGTAGATCAGATTATTTGTCTGATATTTTTAATAGAAGAGCTAGTGATTTTCATGCTTGGAGACAAGGATATTTCTTGGTGGCTTGCGAGCTCAAGTTTAGATCTACCTTAGTGTTTCTACCAGTGGCTGATGTGTTATAGAGCTGGACTAGCTAGAGGATTGTAGAATTACTATTGTAATTGTTTGTATCTGGCCCTAACCCGGAAGGCCTTAAACTGGGTATGTTGATTGAAAATTATATTTGAGTATTCTCTTGTTGTTTTTCCATTGTATTGTTGTTGCTAGTGTAGATTTGGACTATCCATTCTTGGATTTTCCAACTTGTGATGCGTCATTCTCCTTCATCAGCAACAGAATGAGTTGAATCTCATTGTTTGTATACTTGGATAATTTCTTTAGCGAGTGGAAAATGTGGAATTTTTATATTCAGGATTCTAGCCATTAAGGCCTCTTTAGTCCATTTCAACTTTTTAACTTTTTCAACTATCCTAGGAAGTTGGTCAATACATAGATACGATAGAGACTTAATCCTAGCCATCTGTGTGAAGTTTTTAGCTTTTGGGTTAACTTTCTCCTTAATTGTATTCATGGTGGCTTCAAACACTTCTAGGGCTCCTTTCAACTCTTGATCCCCATAGCTCATTGAATATGTATAAGAGAAATTGATAAATTTTATCTCATTCAACATAGTTTGTTGTATCTATTTAACCTCATTTTCACAATCCTTAGTTTCAGCTATAGAATTCTTGATGGTCAAAATACACTAGCTAATGTTCTTTCTTAAAATGAAGAAAGTTGACTCATCAGAATATTTCAAGGATTTCTCAGTATAGAACTTGGTATAACCATACCTCTCAATTTCTAGGAACTTTAGCATAGAAGTAACCCATTTGTCTTCCTCTCTATCCCATACTTATCATTGTGCCTGTAATTCTCTCACCGGGCTTTCAGTATCATGAAGAACATCCTAGGAATCTTTGACATACATGAGACCACTTTTAATCACTTCATTCATCCATTCATCTACAGTGGAGACCAAGGCTCATCCACGTTGAACTTGATTCAAATTTTTTTTTCTCTCAATAGAGTTCAAATCAAAAACCTATGGAGATTGGATCAATGGTGTAGTATAAATGTTGCAGAAGATGTTTATGAACTAAGATAGTGCCACATTTATCTGATTTAATTCTTTCTTTTCCTTGTTGTCTTTCCAAGAGGTCAACAACATTTGTTGGGTTATTTCCTTGAACAAGTTATTCTTCCTTACACGGTCCATGGTTCCCAACTCAACCTCAGTGACTTCAAAATATTCAGCCTTGAGTTCATTCTCTCCTTCCTTTGGTCTGTATGTGGCTACTTCAGTAGTCCACTTCCCTGTTTTTGCATCTGCAAACATTCAAGCTGTGCTCTTCAACTTTTTAGCCTTGGGGATTTTCTAAACATATTTACTGACAATATCTTGAACATGAACTTAAATAGGAACCAAGCTATGCTTCTTATTCACATAAGAGGTTAACCATTTAGGTTTTGTATCAGATGCATTTGATTATTCAGGTGTATTCATTGGTGTGTTCATGACTTCCAGTGTCACGTCATCAAGATCAAAGAGATCTTTGTCCACTTGTTCCTCTTCACCTATTTGATAACTTATATCTTTGAGCTTATCATCATCTAGGTTGATAGTTTGCACATTCTCCTATGCTATCTTATTCTTTATTCTAGACCTAGTCTTTGATCTTGTGAGCCTTTAGAGAGGAACTACTAGTGAACAATTTGTTGTAGCTTTCTTTCGAGTGGTCTTAACTTGTTGTTTCCCTAAAGAGCCTACATTATCAATTGGTGTAGGAATGTTAGAAACAGGGTTAGAGAAGGTAAAAAGTAATTCTAACTTCATCTAACTTAGATCTAGACTAATTTTGTTTTCTTTTGCTAGTATCCATTCTTTGGTCAATTGAATCACATGTTGTGTTCTTTGTTCAATGTTATCTTCCTCATCTTTAGCCCAGTTAATGACATACTCATCTTATTGAGTTGATTTATTGAACTTAGGCTCAATCAAACTAGAACCATCATCATTCACTCCTTCTACATTTATTTGCAGTCTCATGGATAATATTTGTGATATAAATAACCTATTGTGTTCCCTTTCTTTTACCTGAGATTCATCATTACAATCTTCCCAAAAATCTTCTAAGTGAGGAACATGGAACATGTGTGACCTAAGCCCTAGAATCTGACTAGAATAATTTTTATTATCAAACCATGTTCTCTCAGTGTAGAATTTGAAGTCAAAGTGCCGAAGGTTACTTGCTATACTTACTGATCTGCCATGGATCCGCATGAGAATTTACCTAATTTTATGGGGAAGACCTTTTCCCATTCCTCTTCAGGGAGAAGTATTTTTAGAATAGTGGAAATATTTCTACAAGCTTTGGATAGAATAAAACAATCAAAAGCATATCTAGGTAACCTCATATGTTAGTCTTCAAAACCACCAACCCTGATATAGGTAAATTTAGTGAACTAGATATAAAAACTTCCATATTTACTCACAAATTCCTGGGATTTTGGGCTGATTCTTTTAGCAGAGATCTCAACCAACTCAAAACAACATTTTCCCATGAATTTATTATGTACCCTTCTATAATTTTTAATTATATTACTCCTTTGCAAGATAGGGTAATATTCAAAGACACACATGTCATTAACCCAGGGTTCATGAGGCATTGCATGTCTATTTCTACTACAAGCTAGACAATACATAAGGTAGGAAGACATAAAGAAACTGCTACCAGTCAACTTTGACATATTAAGTTGCTCACTCATAGAACTAGCAATCAACTTGGCCCAGTCTAGAAGTTGTTTCCCTTCTAAGATAATTTGAACATAAAAGTACATCCATTCAAAGAAAAGATAGGCTATCGATGATCCTCTTACTTTTTGTATCATAACCATGATATCACTTATATAAGAGCACACATGATCCCTGTTCAAATTCTTGGGTAACCATGAACCTCCCCTCTGTGGATTTAGTAACCCAATTTTAGCCATGGAAGTTTGATTCCCATCCCTATTTTCATTAAACTTAACAATGGAATGTGTAGGAAAAAAGGTAGAAAAGGTTGTTTGTAGGATTTTTCGAGCTAAGGACACAATTTCCCTATTAACGAACATCAAGATGCTACTATATTTCTTTCTAATTATTTCAGTCTATGTATGATAATTTTTAATACACTCTAGGATCAGTTTTGGGCATATGACAACAGGAGGGAAAGTTGCAGTTGAGCACAACCTACTATGTAAAATATCTAAAGATGGTTTACCCTCAAGGGAATTGAGAATGTGGTTTGGTAAACCTTCTAAAATATAATTTTCTAGGTATCTATCACCAAAGGACCATCACTTACCAGGTTTGATGCATTTCCGAACAAGTGAATAGTAGATTTCATAGCTTCAGCAAATTGTATTTCCTATCGGGTTCTCTGTTTTGCTATTAAATTTGAAATACCATGAAAGGGCAGCTAAAATCACCTCACTCTACATATTTCACTGAGCACTGGAGCTCCAATGTCCTTACCTCCATCCGCTTGTTTCTCAATAACGTTGTTATTTACATAGAGTGTAAAGATCAACTTAAATAGAAGGAGCGTGAGAAACTCAGTTATTAATTACAAATATTTACCAAGGTGAAGGTAAAAGATATGATTTGACATCTTATGCAAGAAATCCATAATTACTATTTACGCCAATCCCTGTGTCAAAAAAATTAATAATTATTTGGACGTGTTAACTTTCGTCTGCTATCTTTAGCATTAAATACACACCTTCCCATGGGACCCACTACTAAGTTGTTAAAAGATTTACCTTTTAAACTTCCTGTCTTCTTTTGAATATCTTTGAACATGAGTAAACAATGTTTTTGATGGTTCAATAGTGTTCACTATAGTTCAGGCCCTCATATCTCTAGATTTACCATTTTGGTTATTCAACTGCATTGACATGTCATAATTCCATGATTAATGCCTCAACATTTCTCATGACTTATCATCATGTTAATCATCTCTGTCATCTTTATATACATGCCAAATTTTTTAAAAGTAATGAACCGGCTTGAACTACCTTGAACTGACTTGAACAAAGTTCAAGCCTTCTCAAGGGTGTTCAAGAGTATTCAAGAAAACTTGTTGGTTAGGAACTTGACACCTTTTTAAAATCATATTAAGACCCGAGAGAATAAAGGTTTTGATAGACAACTGAACTAGAGGGAAAATCAAAATATTAAAGGGAAAATAAGGTGATTTAAATGAAACAAGGTCGACTTAGAAAAGGAAGAGGTACAAGTGCCAAACTTGGACTAACACGACCTTTAGACAATATCATGGACAAACACATAGATACAATTTTATTCAAATATAATAGATTGATATGCTAAAAATCAAGACAATGAAAATGTAAAACTCAAAGAGTTACTTCCCTTCCAATCCTAAATTTATGAAGCTTGCAAGGATGAAGAGAAGAAAAGGTCTTTGAGGTTGTAGAGATTTTTTATTCTCAACAATGGAGGACTCTTGTGAATGAAAATATGCAACAATGGAGTATGGTTGCATGCTATGGGAATGTTCAAGAGGTTCATAAAATGAAGGAGAGATTAAAGAATGACCATTTGAGAGGCCAAAAAGATCAACAAAAGAGAGGAAAATGAGTGATAAAGACAAGTTTATGGAACATTCGGTCATTACCGATGTCTTTGTAGTCAAACAAGGAAATTACACTACCAAATTTAGCAAGTGTAACATTTTAATGACCTACTTAGTTGTAGATATTCCAAATAACAAAATGCATAGATGTTTCTATAGTGGACACAATCCAAGTGGCATCCAAACTTTATGATAAGGGATTCAAGCATGGAAGGTGGAAAAATGATGTGTGAATTAGGATTAAGGTCTAATATTTCTAATTTTCTTGATTTATGATTAAAGGGAAGGCTTATGTAATGTTAAATACACATGCAATTAATGAAATTGCACAACCATGGATAAACAAGATAAGGATGATTTGAAATAGTTGGTAAAATTTTTAATTAATTTTTTGAAGTCTTTAGTTGATCCATCCCGTAAACAAATATGCTAGGCAAGTGCCTCATTTGACCCAAATTCAAAAACTAAAAAATAAATGGTTCAAAAAGCTCAAAAATTAATATTATATGCAAAGATCACAAAATATTGTGTGTAATATATTATGATCAAAGGAGCCTCATTTATTACAGGGTATAAAGAAAGTATATGATGATATTGAACCACTAAAAAAGGTCACTAATACATAAATTATGAACACCAAATAGGTGGAATCTATGTGACAAAAATAAAATAATGAATTGAAAGAAATTCTTAATCTTGGGAAAGATAAAGGAGTTGTAGAGAAAATTCTTTAGAGTCCTCATAACATCAAATGTATTATGTGGAGAAAGAGCATAGAATGGAGATCTACATTCTTAAAGAAGATCTTCGTAGAACAAAATAAATTTCTAAAGAATGTAACCAAATCAATTCTAAAATTTGTAAAGATTTATTAAGCATGGGTATTCATTTAAGAAAGAAAGAAAGGACATAAGAAGGAACAAAAAAGGCATTGAAGAATGAGTTTGAAAAATTAATTGAAGAGTTATTCAATGAACAATCATTTTGAATAAAAAATATTAGGAAAATAACAATGGTATAAGGAACACCACAAAATAATTTAAAAAATAAAATCATATAAATTATATGTTAATTTATATAATAAAAAAAGTTTGAAAATTACACATAATTAAGCATAAATTAGTGTCACATGTTCAAATATACATGCCCATAGACATGAAATTACATTTCAACATAAGATAAAGTAAATAAATCATTAAAAAGGTTAAACCTAAGGAAACATATAGCTCTATAATGTACCATAAGATAATATACCATGAATATGTAATGTAAAAAATTTGATGGCCATCCTGATAGGAAATGTTGACATTTCTATACCTAAAATACTAAGTGGGTGAGAACATTGTCAGAGTATTTCCTCTAAATCTTTCATGACATAGAAGATACCCATCCCAACATGAGGAAGTCTAACAATGTGAAAATGACAAGAGTAATGAGATTTGTGTCATATGATATAACTGAATACTATACAATAATATCATGGACAAAAAATGCACATTTAAATAAGAAAATAGAAGCAACAATACTAGGTTTTGTTACCATTTCATAAATTTGATTCCATCTCAAACACATGGGAAACATAACATGAGTTTGTCTTAAGCATGGAGAACACAAAACCATATTCATGCATACATTTTCATAGATAATTATCAATCGATGTATTTCAATTTGAAGTGATTCTCACACACATAAAACATATGAAATCCAAGATTCAATAAGAAAATATAAGAAGATAGTAACAACAAACTCTAGTCATCTATTACGAATCCTTTTGTATATTTTAATCTCGTCTCACTCACTAGTGCACTCATCAGCAACATTAATCACTCTCAATTCAAATTACATTATTTTTCATTATGTCACAAGGAAAATTCTCATTCACATAAAGTTTCATATTCCTTTTCTCAAATCAAATCTATTAATAGAGAAAATTCAAATTCAATAATAATCCAAGATGAAAGGAGGATTTCATCCTAGGTGGAATTTAAATATATTAGCACATATGTCCCTTATGATGTCTATCTTCATGAGATATTAATGGTCATTCTTCATTTACTTGGGTGTTTCTAATTAGTGACAACTTTTAATGAGCCATTTAAACTAATTACCAAGTTTTCCTTCTAATCATGTCATATAATATGCATTAATGCATAGAAGAGCTCATAGGTACATATACTAAAATAAATATATAACAATTCATATAGAAACATTCCAACACAAAAATCACAAATGAATACAACAATTTTCATAAGTACACAAGAACATACAACAACACTAGTCCTAAAAATAATGGTCAAATATAAACTCAATCATTATGACCTCTAGATGCCTAATGAATACAAGAAAGTGTGACCAAGAACCAAATATTTCCTTAATATCACATTCATGTCCTATCTATCTTTTCTATAATTTGATCATTCAAATGTTCAAGTGACCTATAAATTTTAAACATGTGGTGAATATATATTGACAAGACATATTTCTCTTGGAAATATTTTCCTTATCTTATATTCTTGGAACCATCCATCACATTTTGACCATAGCCAATCATATATATTTATCACTATTATATAATGTTTGCTACATCACATTATATTACCCCCGTTTCTTTTTTTATAAGTTTAGGAAACACTTTTTTGGTAATCCAATATGTCATAGTAGTACTATGTTAAGGTACAAAATCATACCTAGATCGAAACATCAAAGAAATAAAATAATATGGGTCAAACATAACCCCTAATCCATTATAAGAATTGGAAAATCCCTATTATAGTGATTCCAATAATTGATATATACCCTGTTGGAGTACAATATCACTGAGAGGGGGATGAATCAGTGATATAACAATTCTAAAGTTAATTTTTACTTAAACAAAACTTAAAATATTATGCAATGGAAAAAAATGGATAACAAGATAGATAAGAAACACACAAAGAATATAACTGTAGACACCTAAAAATCTTTTAGAAAATAAGGTATTTTTATTTTCTAAAAAACCCCTGATGACATCATCATTAATTAATTAATTAATTAATTTTTATGCCATTAAATCCCTTTATCTTAATTAAAAATATTTAATTAAGGAATCCCTCCCAAAAATGTTTAAATCTTATTTAAACATTATCTCCTTATTTATTAATTATTTAGTTAATAAATTGACCAAAAATCCCAAAATAAATTATTTATTTATTTTTTGCCCAAAACCTTGCCAAATTCCTAAAAACCACTAACCTCTTCCAGAATCTTCTAATCCCTCTTTAATTTTGATTAAAGGCTAATCCCATCATTTTCTAACCCTAATCCCAACTCAAAATATTTAATTAAGATTGAATATTTAATCCTCATGTTTATTAAATTTATTTTAATAAATATTCTCAAACCTAAACCATGGAAATAAATAAATCTTTATCTATTTCCTAAAATCCATATTTATCCTAAGGAAGTTATAGACTCTTCTAGAAAGTCTTTATTCTTGTCCCCCTAATCCTAATTCTAATCACCCCCCTAATCTTGTCACATTCCCTAACCAAGGTTAGCCAACTCCTAAGCTTAATCCAAAGTCAACAAACTTCTAGAAACTTCTCTTGCATGCATTAAATGCATTTAAAGCCTCTTTATCCCTCTTACATGCATTTATGATGCATTTAAGAAGCCCCTCACCCCTCTCTTACACCCTTTGACCTTAGGCACATTTCCCAAATTGTGCACATCCCTCCCATCTTTCAACCCAATGCCCTTGTGACACTTGTCACAAGGAGGTGGCCTTGAACTAGCACAATCCATGTGCTCCCCTTTGAATGAATCTTGGCCTCTCTTAAGGATTTTGATCCGGGCCACTCATTCCTCCTTCCCAAAGCCTATAAATACCCCTCATTTCTAAGAGCAATCCATCCACTTTTATTTTCAAGTAATAGTAATCTTATAATGCCATTTTCATGTTAGATCATAGCTTAAAATCAACTAACTATTAAATTTCATTATTTTCTTAAAGCTTTTTAGCACATCATAGCTTAGCAATAATGGATTAACACAGTTTCTTTCATTATTTTGCATAGCATATAGCATCAAACCTCCATTAAAGCATTATTTTGAGTTCTTGAAGCCTTAGGGGCAATTTTGGGTGTTCTACCCAATATTGTGCCACTTTTTGGGGTTTTCATGAGTCTCAATCCATCTTAGAATGCATTTGAATATGCTCCAAGTGCTTAGAGAGCACACCCACATCCCTTTAAGCAAGAGCAAATCAAACAGTGCATGGGCGCATCTGTTTTAGCTCAATTTGAGGTGGCTTAGCTTAGAGTTTCTTTGTTTTGGATTGATTTTCATGCTAGGTTAAAATCTAATGTTTGTTTGGCTTGAGTCTTTTCAAAACAGGTATCCTCAAAAGCCTTGTCCACAATAACATAAATTTTATCTTGAATGGAAACCCTCTGGCCTTGACATTATTTGTAATAGCAAAAGACTCCTTATTCAACATTCTCAGAGATGATTCCATCTCCCCAAAGGTAATGGGAGTCAGAATACCAAATGATGAGGAATTAATTAATGTACAATTTTCATATGACACCTCCCTTATGATTGATATGTGTGAAAACAACTTTAAAAGCCTCATGGACAAGTTAGACATATAATGTTTGGCCTTAGGAAGCAAGGTGTCCATCCCTAAATCAACCCTACTAGGATGGGATGACTCTCCATCGGAATGGTGTAATCAATTTGGATTTGCTTGGGGAAAGTTTGATACCTAGGCATTCCATTCTCTATCAAACATGACCTCAAAAACACATGGGGTTGGGTAAAGGATAAGATTGAAGGGAAGCTGAACAAATGGAACAACAAGTTCCTCTCATTGGCAGGTAGAATCCAAAATTTCTAAAAGATACTGGTTGCTTATCCTATTTACTACTCTTCAGATCGACTCTTTAATCAAGCTCAGATCAATTTAATTCATAAGGCTATTGGAGACTATTTGTGGTCGGATGGTAAAGGAAATAAGAAAGCTCATGTTGTCAGATGGGATTGTGCACAAGGGCCACTATGCAAGGGGGTTTAGGACTGAAAGATCTTAGATGGTAGGGTATAGCACTTATGGTTAAATGGATAGCTAAAGCTTCTCAAGGTAATGAGCCTTGGAAGATCCTGGTGAGATACAACATTAGCAAGGGTACACCTGCCCGTACTAAGCATTGGAAAAATTTTCCACTCATAGATCTCATGTTGGGGAAGTTCAAGGTGGTAGTAGCTAGATTTTTATTATTTCAATCTATCTGGAAAGGTTGGGAGGAGATAAGATCCAGTGTGACGGGGAATGGCTTTCTTGATTAGGATCAGAATGTGTGTGGAGAGAGGTCCATATGGTGGAACCTATACAAAGGAGATAAACCCTTGGCCTAGTTATAGAGATTCTTTGCTAAGAAGTGGAATTTAGTAGGCATTAGTTACTTTTCAAATATTATGGAGAATGGGAACCCGATTGCCTAGAGTGACCTTGTCTCTAGATGTTACTTACCCCTCTCCTAGTGGAGGACATACACCACTATTAGGGATGCATGCTCAACACTCAATCTTCCCAGAGACACCACAGTTGACTCTGATAGGATGGACCTCATCAAGTGGATTGATGGAACCCCATTGTGGAATACTAAAGCCAAAGCGATGTATAGGATACAACTTGTAGAAACATATACCATCTATGAACACCTTAATGCTAAATGGGATCTAAACTTACACCCCAATACATGGAGTAAATACCTTGGCAAACTATGGAACACCCCTGCAAAACCTAAAGTGCTATGTTTTATGTGGCATTGTCTTCTGGTGAACCAAATGTTTGTTCCTACTGCTCTAAACCCGAAACTATCATGCACATATTATTTGATTGTCAATTTTTCATTTCCGTATGGAGCCTTTTTGGGTTGGAACTAAATAAAAACTTTCATATATTGGATATCCTTTCTAGGACTATGACGGGACTGAATAAAAGATGCAACCTTTTATGTACTTCTCTTTCCTTTTACATACTTTGACATATATGGAAGTATAGGAATGATGATATTTTTAATAGTAGGAGTAGATTTCTCACTGAGTCTCCGTGGAGACTCATATTTCTTAATGTTGCCTCGCAGGTTACCATGATCATGTAGGTTAAAGAGCATCAAACATTGAAATTCATTAGGGAAGTCAAAATGTACTAAACAGAGAATAGATCATATGTAAAATGTCCACTAGATTTGATAAGGACTTTGACTTTGATGTCACTCTAGGGAAGATGTTATAGCAAATTAAGGACCAGAAGAAGAATTCAGATAAATAGAAAGGTACAGGAGTTGGGAATGCATAGGGGATCAACAGGAGAGGTGGGACTGCTCAGGGGAACACCACCATTATAGATACAATGGTTGATGAGCAGGAGAGAAGTAGCAGTGAGTCGGTAGGGTCAGACCAAGGACCATAAGATTGGACTGCAATTGACACCCACATCAGTCAAGCTCCTAGGAATGACTCAATATATGTGCCACCTATGTCAAAACATCCTCCACTTCCCTGGGAGGCCTACTTCTCAAATCCATATAATGTCATCATCTAGGATAATTTGCGACTCAAATGGGTAGATCACCAAATGCCATGGACAATTTGGTTTCCTAAGTAGAGCAGGTTATCAGTAACTGATATATATGCTACGCTAATGGTTTTTTATACACTATTTGATACATGAATTTTGACTCCCTTTGTTTGTATGGGATGATGTAATTTTTTGTAAAGTTGATACTATTGTAAACTCTTAGTATTTTCTAAATTTAATATATTATAGTTAATAAAAAAAAAACATCAAAGAAATAAAATAATATGGGTCATACATAACCCCTAATCCATTTTAAGAAGTGGAAAATCTTTATTATAGTGATTCCAATAATTGATATATACCCTATTGGAGTACAGTATCACTGAGAGGGGGGGTGAATCAGTGATATAACAATTCTAAAGTCAACTTTTACTTAAACAAAACTTAAAATATTTTGCAATGGAAAAAAATGGATAACAAGATAGATAAGACACACGCAAAAATATAACATAAATTTTATCTTGAATGGAAACCCTTTAGGGAATAAAAAAACTCTAATTGCCTTACTAGCTTATATGAAATATCCTTTTACAATTCCTCAATGGATGTACATATGTCTCACTGATAATGTTGTCTCACTAATAGTCTTTTTTATGCCTCACTGCTTTTTATCACTTTACAATATGTCATTGATCCATAGTCAAGATATCTAAACAATAATGATAATCATAATCCAATATAATACATCATTGGATACATGTGACACTCTATACCAAATAATGAATCCTACTAAATTAGGACAACTGCATTCTCAATCAATTTTTTATTATTTTGAAACCAATGTGCATAATAAACAATGAATGTTTCATGAAAGACCAATCTCTTTCTCTGTACATAGATAATGTTCCCACTATCTTGTTTATATAATATTACTCACTAATAAACTAAAATAAAACAACCATGTAAAACTGATTTGAAAGTTCTTAAAACTATCTCTGCTCATGTGACTAATTAAATATCAAAATATGATTGTCATGTTCATCAAATAATATTTTAATAAATGTGTAGGTTTGTCTTCATATATCTTTATTTACCAAAACCTTAGCCACAATATCATCACAAAAAGAAACCATATGTCTTGGTCTAAAAAAAAATCTCTTCTAAACTAAATAGTCCTTAATGAATGTTTTGGTAAAAGTTTGAACAAGAAAAATGTAGTACAGGATAAAATAGGGTATACATAAAGAAAACCCTTACTCAATGTATATATGTCTCACTGAGAATGTTATCTCACAGATAGTCTTTTCAATGCCTCAGTGGATTTTTCTCACTTTACAATATCTCATTTATGCAGAGTCAAGATATCTAAAAAAGAATGGTAATCATAATCTAATACAATACATCATTGGGTGCATGCGACACTCTATACCAAATAATTCATCCTACTAAATTAGGACAACTGCATTCTCAATCAAATATTTATGATTTTGAAACCAATGTGCATAATAAACAATGAATATTTCATGAAGACCAAACTCTTTCTTTGTACATAGATAATGTTCCCACTATCATGTTTATATAATATTCCTCACTAATAAGATGAAATTAAACTACCATGTAAAACTGATTTGAAACTTCTTAAAACTATCTCTGCACATGTGACTGATTAAATATCAAAATCTAATTGTCATGTTCATCAAATAATCTTTTAAGAAATGTTAGGTTTGTCTTCATATATCTTTGTTTACCAAAACCTTAGCCACAATATTATCACAAAAAGAAACCATATGGCTTGGTCTCAAAAACATTCTCTTCTAAACTAAACAGTCCTTAATGAATGTTCCAGCAATAGTTTGAAAAAGAAAAAATGTAGTATAGGATCAAATAGAGTATACATACATAAAACCCTTACTCAATGTATCAAAATAAAAACCCGAAAAAGAATAGGATATACAAAATAGGGTTTAAAGGAATCCTTAACCATGAAGAGAAATCAAGACAAGATATAACCCAAGTGACTCTCCATACAAAATAGGGTTTCAAGAATCCCTACCTAGGGTTTGAAAAACTAATAATTAATAGAAAAATGGTACAGACCAAAACATCAAACCCATGACTTATAATTTTTTCCATAGTGATTACAAGTATATGATTGTAAGTACAAAATCACATATACTATTAGAATGATTTTAGAATAACTAAGAGGTGGGGTGAATCAATTATCCTTAGGTCTAGATTTACCAATTCAACTTTCTAGGTCTTCAACAAACTTAGATCTAATCAGCAGTTAAACTTAGTCTCTATAGCATATATCAGTAACATAAAACTTGTAGTCCACTGTCCAAAAGTAATAAACTTGCAGAATATAAAAATTTCAACAACATTCACATCAAATAAAATTCACACAAGTATAACACTAGGATTTAACATGGAAACCCAATTTGGGAAAAACTACTGATAACATGCTACTAATTTTCACTCTTCTGAAGTGAGCTCTGTGAGAAGCCAACCCTGTTAAAGGTTTACAACACACATTGTTAGGTGTGACCCCATTAGAGGATTTAATCACTCTATTAAAAGTGGTCTGGTTAGAGGGCTTAAGAACATTCCATTAGAATGTCACCTTGATTAAAGGGTTTACAAAATGACTATTAGGTCAACCTTGATTAAAGGATTTTGATTGATACAATGGTTAGAAAGTAATAGTAGGTTCTGATCTGAAATATATAACTCACTTTGAAAATATAGATCCAATTCTCTCATATGTTGATTTACTGACTGACCTTCATTTCCATCTCCATCTCTGATCTGCTCAGAATTCTCTTCAAGCAGTCACCACAACTCTGTTCAGCTCCTCACAACTTCACCTTAGCCTTCTGCTTAGATTCATCAGTCAATAACATCAACCTCTTCCACACACTTCATAACCTCACAATTAGGTCATCCTTATACCTCCTTGATCAGGTAGATTAATCTTTTTCTGTAGATCTTAGGTTTAGGTCGGATTCATCGAATCCTTCCATAATTTTATTCTCCTTCTTTTCCTTGTAGATACATCTTCAAACTTCTCCTTAAATCCATAAGAAAATGGTTTACCATGCATTAAATGCTCCATACCATTCATTAATAATTTTCAACATGTTTTACATATCACAAGAATTCAACTATGTCGGTTGGATTCTCAATTCTTTCACAAACTATAAATTATTGACACTTGGTCAATACTGTGTTCATTTCCTTGGTCATTACTGGATATCTCGGTCATCGCTAAAAAATTCCTTCTCAAAAAATATTGTATTTTCTCGGTTAATTATTTGTTACTCAGCAATTAATGATGCTTGGTCAATACTAGATTTTCTCATCTTATACTGGCATCACTTGGCTTAAACTAGATTTCTTCACTTTTGCTCGGTTAAGCCTATGCTTCCAGTCTTTCTTCTTCACTTAGTGTTGAAGATAAACAACACATTACTTTGTCAATATACCAACTAATCAAGTACCCATTGAAGTATCACATAACTCAACCTTTCCTTAGGTCCTCTTGTTATCTCCTCTTTTCAAATCCTCTTTATCAATCAAAAGATATGGTACTCTACTAGATAGCAACTGTCTTACCAATTAAGGTTTGACATCAATGACAATATAAAAATTGTTTCAATTGTAGTTTCCAACAATCTCTCTCTTTGGCATTGATGGAAACACCACATGAACACCACATGATTTACCATACAATCCAAAAATATGCAATGAAGCAACTTCTATCAACTTTCTCTATGTTTTAGATCTTCATTAATATGCTTAGCTTCATTCTGATTCTCACCCAAGTACCAGCTCCCTCTTGGATAATTTTTTCTTTATCTATTCACTTAATCTCTCTCTTATTTAATAACTCCCTCTTTGCTTAGGGTCATTTCTTCTTAATCTCTTTTTTGTATCTCTCCCTCAGGTTCATTGAATCTCTCCCTCAGTTTTACTCTTGAGAACTCTTTCTAAATCTCTCCCTCTTTGACAATAATGCCAAAGAAAATTTTATCTGTCACTTGTATCTTTTCCATGTAGATGTCTTCATGTCAATTCTCTGATTTGTATGCTTCCTCTGTCATCTTGCTTATGACTGATTTACATATTTTTCTTTACTTCTCACAAATTTAGGCAACTTCTAAAGTGAGATCTATTCTGCATCAATTTGTCAGATATTATGATTAGCACATTTGATGCAATGCTCATATGTGTTACTAGATAGCCTTAGTTAGGGGAATCACCCCTAATTTACCTCTAAGATATTAATGAGCATATCTAGGTAATGCTTTTGTGAATATATCTACTAATTGTTCCTTTGTATTCACATATTCCAATCTCAATTCTTTGTCTTGAACTAGCTCTCTCAAGTAATGATACTTGATAGCAATATGCTTAGTCTTAGTGTGTATTACATTATTCTTTGATATATTAATAGGACTTGTGTTATCACAAAAAATAACAACTGGTTCAGTGATTTCCTCCTTCATACCTTTTAACAATTGCTTGATCCACACTAAATTTGAACAATTCATTAGTGTTGCTACATATTCAGCTTATATTGTAGATTGGGAAATGTAGTTCTATTTCTTTCTTGTCCAAGAGACTAATCTCTTTCCTAGAAAGAATGCACCACCACTTGTACTCTTTCTATCATCCACATTTCTTGCATAATCTACATCAGTGTAAACTTTCAGTTCAAACTTATCATTCTTCTTGTAATACAATCCATAGTCCTATGTTCCTTTTAGATATCTCAATATCATTTTTACTTCCATCATGTGACTCTCTTTAGGGTTTGCAAAAAATCTTGCAAGAATCCAAACTTCTAGGGCAATATTCAGTCTACTATGGACAACATATTGTATCTTTCCAATCATAGATCTAAACGAGGTTTGATTGACTTCAACTATATCATCCATTTTTGATATTTTTTGTCCAGTAGCCATAGATATACTTATTGGTCTAGAATCTTCCATACCAAAAGTTTTCAGTATCTCTTTGACATACTTAGATTAAGTAATATAGATACCTTTCTTCATCTAGTATACTTGTAAACCAACAAAGAATTTGATCTCACCAAACATAGACATTTCAAATTCAGTTTGCATCTCATTTGAAAAGGTTTGACATAGAGCATCTTGTCCTCCAAATATGATATCATCAACAAATATTTCAGCTAACAATATCCCTTTCCCTTTTTCAGTCTTCAAATATAGATTGTTGTTGTCATTTGTCCTTACAAATCCAATATTTATCAGATAATTATGTAGTCTCTCATACCATATTCTGGGGCTTGCTTCAATCCATATAGTGCCTTATGTAGCTTACAAACCATTTCTTCTTTCTTGGGTTAATAAATCCTTCTAGTTGTTCAATGTATACTTCTTCTTCCAGTATCCCATTCAAAAATGCAGATTTGACATCCATTTGACATACTTTGAATCCTTTATAAGCTGCATATGCAAGTAGAGTCCTCACTCCTTCCAATCTTACAACTAGGGAAAATGTCTCCCCGTAGTCAATGCATTCTTCTTGTGCATATCCCTTGCATACTAATCTAGCTTTATTCCTAGTAACTTCTCCATGTTCATTTAGCTTATTTCTAAATACCCATTTTGTTCCAATAACATTCTTGTCTTCTGGTCTCGACACTAGTGTCCAAGTTTTGTTCTTCTCTATCTTCTCTATTTCTTCATTCATGGCTTGTCTCCAATATTCATTCTCTAAAAAATCTTTTATTGTCTTAGGCTCAAATTCACATAATAAGCATGTTTGATCTTTCAACTTACTTCTTGTCATAACTCCAGATTCTTTATCTTGAATGATTTGTTCTATCTTATGATGTCTTCTTACATATTATTCCAATGTAGGTTCATATTTCCTTTCTACTTGATCTTGATCTTCAGGTTCATCTAGTAGATTCTTTGTCTCTTCTTCTGATAGCTTGGAAGCATCCTCCTGATGCTCAATATTTTCTTGTTGTGGCTCGATAGGTTCATGTTGTTGTTTGACATCTAGTTTGGTACATTACTAGCCTCTCCTTCTTCCATGTACACAAAATATCTATGATCTTCAAGTTCTTTCTTGCACTCAACTTCATTCTTTTCTACATATTCATCAACTCTAATATTTGCACTTTCCTCAATTTTGTTAGTGTTAGAATTCAAACACTTTTAAGCTTTTCTCTTAGTGGAATATCCTAGGAATATGCCTTCATCACTTTTAGCATCAAGTTTTCCATTCCTATTATCTTTAAATATATAACATTTACTTTCAAAGACTTTAAAGTATTGAACACATTAGGTTCATATCCATACCATAAGTCAAAAGGTGTAGGATTTGTATCTTTCTTGATTTGTACTTAGTTCAAGGAATAAACAGTTGTACTTACAACTTCTCTCTAGTATTTTTATGCAACATTTTTCTTTATCATCAGTGTTCTAACACAGTCTATAATTGATTTGTTTCTTCTCTCTACTATACCATTATGTGGAGGCATCCTAGGTGCAAACATTTATCTCTTTATTCCTCTATCATTGTAGAATATATTGAATTCATTTGATATGAAATCTCCTCCTCTGTCAGATCTCAAACATTTCAAACTTTTACCTGTTTCTTTTTCAACTTTTTCCAAATACCAGTTAAACAACTGAAATTTATCAAATTTCTCTTTTAGAAACATCACAGTCATCATTCTAGAATAGTCATCAACAAACATAATGAAATACTTATCACCATAGTAGCTTTGCATACCCTGTTAGTAAATGAATTTGTCTCTTTATTCTATTTCTATTTCTTTGCTCTATAGCCCTTTAAGAAACACCAATCTCTTACTAACAGATGGATTAAATCTGAATGATTTAATCCTCTGAATTACGGTACAATTCCCAGTATGATTTTTAATGAATTTTCAAAAATTAGAATTGCATTTCTACTAATATCACATTTTTAACCAAAAAGTAAATAAGGTACATGCAGTAATTTCACATAAAGGTGTCTTAATTACTAGAATTTGATAAGTAAACCAATTTACTGAAGCTCGCAAACTTCAATTCATAATGCACTCACAAATAAATTGACAAGATTTTAAACTAAGATTCAAAATAAAAGAGATGCTTCAATAAAGAATTATGTCTAATAGAAGACATCCCAATAGAGACTAATTCACATATATAAACCACTAGATTCATAACAGTAAATATTTTCCTTTCATTGATTCAGAAATCTAATCGAAAGTCTCTTATAGAAAATGACACCAAAATGATAACTAAACTACTCTAATTTACTTGCTAAAAAACTATCATTTACCACTTAAAATTTTTTCCTAGCTATATATAGCCATCCGGTTACATCATATTAAAAATTAAATTTTTTGAAACTCCCAGAGTTTTGGAAGAAAGAGTTTGAAAAACAACTGAAAGCATAACTTAAAATAGCATAAGAAGAGAAAATGGGAATGACCCATGATGGGTGGGGCACGATCACTAAGTCACGGATGAGTTGGACATCATTGATTGGCCTTGAGAGGAATAGGTAGCACAAGTCTTCTTCCACTCCTCGTGTGCATGTGAGATGTTGACTATCATGGCATGATGTGGTAAGGTTATATGGATTATCCTCTACCTGTGGACCTTCTTGTCTTTGCACACCTGGACCACCTTCTTCTTATGGGATTCCAAATGATCCATGCACACCATCAGCATCACCTCGATATTTTCCATATACATAAAGTCTTCGGTCATGAGATATTTGTTGTCCCTGATTGCCGCTATCCCTTTCTCAAATTCTTGGGTCATTTCTTTGGATCCTTTGATACTTTTCCTCCCTCCATCCATCAAGGTAATATTCAGACACTTAAGGTCTTTCTGCATCATGTCTGTTAACCCTCCCAGATCATTTAGCAATTGAGTTGCTGTTAGGAATAGTCCCAAGAGATAACTAAGAGGGGGGGGGGGGGGTGATTTAGTTATCTGCAAGTTTCAATTCTTTATCCAATTAAGTATACTTAAACATAAAGCATAAACACAATGAAATAACACTTGAACATAACACTAATATTTTGGTTATGAGGAAACCCAAATAGGTAAAAACCCCAGTGGGAATTGACAACCAGTAATAATCTACACTAGTGTTTTATTATCCTTGTTAGAAGATCCTTAACCTTGTTAGGAGTTTTTTTACAATATATTTAGTACAATGACCTAGTTAAGGGTCAAACCCTGTTAGGATTCTTTTACAATTAACCCTCTTAGGGGTGAGGACACACTGTCTGAGGGCACATTGCTCAAAGGGGTGAAGGCTACAACCTTCTGAATAATAGATACACACTATATTTGGATCTTGGTGAACTACTCTTTAACCTACTATCTAGATCAGTTCCAATGTATAGCACAAAATCTTTACTTGGTCACATAGACCTTCTGTTGATGGCTCAACACTTCACACACTCTTCTTTGCTCTTCACAAACAACTCTTAACCATACTTTAGCAATCACAAATGTCTGCCTATAAATATCTTTCCTCTAAATGATATAATCAAGTCAACCTATTAGAACCACATTGAAATCATATTAGAGAAACCATAACATACTCCAATAATAATTCTATCAGCTCTACTAAGCACACAACACAAATTGGGACCTATCCAATAATAATAAATGTAGACGCACGCTACACACTGTCGACTCTACCAAAGTAATTGAAACTTTTTCCTCAAGATGAATTACATCATGTGCTCTTAATAAAAAATTCTTAACGCTTCTCCAATCTATAATCCAAGGGAACATAGCAAAATGATAGGTGCAACTCTTGAACCAATAAAATCTCTATCGACTCTTCTGAATAAACACATGAAACTGCTACTGGTGAATAGAGATTGCATAACTTCACTTCTACTAATCATCAAACTCTATCTTCATGATTGTAACACCACTAACATATCTTCATCACATATCCAAAGGTGCAAGGCTCCATGATGACTATACAAACAATCACTCACAGAACACTGCCTGTAACTCTGTCAAGAACACTGCTGACACAAGCTGCTGCATAACTGTCTAATCTAGAAATTAACCTCTATATCCATGATATCATGCTAATAACATGTCCATGCTTCATATACTCAAAGCTTACTGCATAAGTCTTCTACGCATGTTACTTACCATATGTTGTCATCAATGACAAACATATAGTCAGCACTGGCTTGCTAGCAAATCTCCAACAATCTCCCCCTTTGGCATTGATGGAAACATATGGAATGAAAAACACCACCAACCCAAATGAGAAATTATTTTATAACATTCTCCATTTCCTCATCAAAAACTCCACCAAGGATGAATCCTCCATCTGCTGTAATATTCTTCAATATTCTCCATTTTCTCAACTGAACTACTTTCATGACTGAATACTGCTCCCCCTTAGTATATTACTCCTTCTTTACTTCCATTTTTCATGACTATATATTACTCCCCCTTTGACATCAATGGCAAAGGGCACCATTCTTTTTAAGCACCGGTACTACTCCTAAGGTAGAGGAGTTAACCTTCTATTAGTCCCTGAGGACTGATGTTTTTTCTTCTTTCTTCTAAGCAGAATCAAGGAAGGGAATTACTCCCAAATTCTCCTTGAGATAATCAAAAGTATCCTTTGGCAAGAGATTTGTGAATATGTCTGCTAACTAATCTTTAGTACTCACATAGTCTAACTTGACTTCTTTCTCTACCACTTTCTCTCTTAGGAAGTGATACTTGATCTCAATGTGTTTTGTCTTTGCATGCATCACAGGGTTCTTTGACATATTGATAGTGCTAGTGTTATCATAATGAATAACAATGGGATAGTCAATTTGAATTCCAAAATCCTTTATCATTTTCTTTATCCAAACAATTGTAGAACAATTTAGGGCTTCTACAACATACTTCACTTTTGTTGTTGACTGAGAGATACAATTATGCTTTTTGCTTGTCCAAGTGACAAGTCTGTCACCAAGAAACACTGCTCCTCCTGATGTACTCTTTCTAACATCAATGCATCCTACCCAATTTGCATCAGTATATACATGAAGCTCAACATTTTCTGAATTAGGATACCATAGACCATAATCTATAGTGCCTTGTAAGTATTTGAATATTCTTTTTACTACCATGAGGTGACTTTGTTTAGGCTCTGCTACAAATCTTCCAACAATGCCAACTGCATTGGAAATATCTAGTCTAGTTTGAGTAAGATAAATAAGTTTTCCAATCATAGACTTGTACAATGTTATATCTACTACTGGTGAATCATCTTCTTTTGTAAGCTTACATCCTGTTATCATAGGTGTACCTACTGGTTTTCAATCATCCATCTTGAATTTGTTTAATATCTCTTTCACATATTTTGATTGATTAATGAAAATACCCTTTTCTGTCTGCTACACATTTAATCCCAAGAAGTATTTTATAGGTCCAATCATGCTCATCTTAAAATCACTCTGCATCTCCTTAGCAAATTCAACACTAAGTTTGTCATTACCTCCAAATATAATGTCATCAACAAATATAACTACAAGTAGTAGTCCTTTAGATGTATCTCTTATGAATAGATTACAATCTACTGCTCCTTTCTTGAATCCAATTTTAGTTAAATATCCATCCAGTCTCTCATACCATGCTCTAGGGGCCTGCTTAAGTCCATAGAGGGCTTTCTTCAATCTGCATGTCATATTAGGTCTATCTGATAGGGTGAATCCTTCTGGCTGCTCAATGTATACTTCTTCTTTTAGCTCTCCCTTCAAGAATGCTAACTTGACATCCATTTGATAGACTTTGAAGTTTTTGACTATTGCATAAGCTAGAAACAACTTAATAGCTTCTAATCTACTCACAGGTGCAAATGTGTCTAAATAATCAATGCCTTCTCTCTGCGCATATCCATTACATACTAAACTTGCTTTATTTCTTACTACTGTACCATCTTCATTCATCTTGTTTCTGAATATCCATTTTGTTCCAATCACATTCTTATCACTAGGTCTTGGGACCAGTTCCCAAGTATCATTCTTGATAATATGATCTAGTTATTCTTTCATAAAATCATGCCAATCTGAATCATTACATGCATCTTCAACACTTAAAGGTTCAATCTGAGATAGTAAACATACCACCTCATTTCTTGCTGAATTCTTTGTTTTTTATCTTGTTGTGACTTTTCTTCTCTGATCTCCAATGATGTCATCCTTAGAGTGATATCTAGATGTATACTTTGGAGCTTTAGGTGAAATTAACTCATCTTCCTTCTGAGTTTCCTCTTCACTTATTTCAGGGTCATTGAATAATACATTGATACTGTCAAACATCTCTTCAACAATTGTTTCACTAGTGGAAGGAATAGGTTCTTCTTCAATCATAGGTGAGTAATCATGATATCTTTCTTGAACCGTAAACTTTTCATCAATCTTAACATGAGCACTTTCAATTATTTTCTTCAATCTCAAGTTAAAACATCTATAAGCTTTACTTTTAGTAAAGTAACCAAGAAAAATACCTTCATCACTTCTTGAATCAAACTTGCCTATTGCTTCGTCCCTCTTGATGTAGAACTTGCTTCCAAATATTCTGAAGTATTTTACTATGGGAACATTACCAAACCATATCTCATAAGGTGTCTTGTTTGCACCAGGCCTTAATTTAATTCTATTGATTGTATAGACTGTTGTATTGACCACATCTCTCCAATAGGTGTGTGCAAGTTTTCCTTCAATCATGATGGTGTGTGTTGTATCAAGGATGATCCTATTTCTTCTCTCTGCAATCCCATTCTACTAAGGGGTTCTAGGTGGACTCAACTGTCTCTTTATGCCATATTCTTCACAATACTCATGGAATCTATCAGAGGTGAATTCTCCTCCTCTATCTGACCTTAGACATTTTATCTTTAGTCTAGATTCATTTTCAACCTTAGCTTTGAATATTTTGAACTTCTCAAATGCTTCTTACTTATCTTTCAAGAATGCAACCCACATCATTCTAGAATAATCATCTACAAACAAAATGAAATACCTTTCACCATAGTATGATCTTGTTTGAGTTGGTCCACATAGGTCTGTATGAATCAGATCCAATTTGTTCTTTGCTGAATTATGCTTGCTTCTGAATGAATCCCTCACATGCTTTCCCATTACACATTCCCTGCATATAGTATCAACTGGCTTCACTATGCTAGGTAGGTCTCTAACTACCTTTACATTACTTATCTTTACTTGTTATCAAAATTGATATGACATAGTCTTTTATGCCATAGCCAACTATCATCTACTTTAGCAACAAAGAAACTTGCTTCCAGATTAAGCTAAAAAACATTACCTTTAGTCTTTGATCCTGATGTAATTGTTTCTCCTTCTTTGTTGTTAATGATGCACTTGTTTCCATTAAACTCCAACCTATAACCTTTATCAAGTAACTATCCTACACTTAGTAGGTTATATTTCAAACCATCAACATAAAGAACATCATCAGTGTTGTTCTTTCCATCCAAGGTGATGGCTCCTTTACCTATGATAGGTTTGGGAGTGTTATCTCCAAATCTAACCATGCCTCTTTTGTATTTGTCCAAATGAACAAATCTATCTTTTTCTCCTATCATGTGATGTGAACAACCACTGTCAATGATCCAATCTATCCTGATGTTAGCTTGTGAAATTAGTGCTAACTCTTGTGAATTCTTTTCATCTTCAAGAGAAATGAACCTAATCTCCTCTTCTGTTGATTCTTCATCTGATACTCCATCTCCAGTATAGTAGCATTCCTTTGTATACTTAGGCTTGTAGTCATTCTTGAACCTTTTAACTCTTTTAGGACACTTAGATGCAAAGTGACCAATCTTATTACATGAAAAGCATTTGAATGGTAACTGACCTTCATATTTTCCTTTTCCTTTCTTTTCTCTTTTAGCAATCATAGAAATGAAATTATCTAGGGCTTCTTCTTCTTCTTCATCATCAAAATTACCAGAGGTGTTCAAGGATTTCTTACCATGGACCGAAGCTTTGAAGGCTGTCTCACTTTTAGGCTCTGTCTTCAAACTTGATATCCCAAATGTAGTAATCTTGCTGATTAAGGTCTCTCTTTTGAAATTTTCTAAGAATTGCATAGTCTCATCAAGGATGTTTATCTTGTTCTTATATTCTTGTGTCAAGGTAGTCATTACCTTATCCATGAAGTCTTCTTCTAAGATTTCTCCACCATTGTTTCTGATTCTAGCAACTACTTCATTGATCCTTTGATTGTAGGCTCTTATGTTTTCTTCAGGTAGCATCTCCAATGTATTGTACTTTTTCTTCCATGTCTTTCTACCCGCATTCTTTGCTTGTTTATCTCCTTCAAACATGTCTTCTAGGTGCTTCCATATCTTTTAGGCTATGTCTACTTTATTTATCTTTGAAAACTCACTATTAGATAGGGCATTGATAAGGGCTTCTTTTGCTATTGCATTTTGATGGATCAAATCCTTCTACTTTCTAGTAGCATCATCCTTTGCAAGATCTACTAGAGAGGGGATCTCAAATTCCTTGATATCCACTACAAAAGCAATGCACTACAAATGTGTCATCATCTTGTTCTTCCAATCAAGATAATTTTCTCCTTCAAACTTAGGACTACCTTTTCTAAAGAATGCCATCTAATCAACCTCAAGTTGTTAAAATTTCTCTCCGAGGCACTTGGCTTTGATACCAATTGTTAGGAATAGTCCCAAGAGATAACTGAGAGAGGGGGGGGGGGGGTGAATCAGTTATCTGCAAGTTTCAATTCTTTATCCAATTAAGTATACTTAAACATAAAGCATAAACACAATGAAATAACACTTGAACATAACACCAATATTTTGGTTACGAGGAAACCCAAATAGATAAAAACCCCGGTTACCACACCCACTAATAATTTGCACTAGTGTTTTATGATCCTTGTTAGAAGATCCTTAACCCTGTTAGGAGTTGCTTTACAATATATTTAGTACAGTGACCTGGTCAAGGGTTGGACCCTGTTAGGAGTCTTTTACAATTAACCCTCTTAGGGGGGAGGATGCACTGTCTGAGAGCACACTACTCAAAGGGGTGAAGGCTACAACCTTTTGAATAATAGATACACACTATATCTGGATCTTGGTGAACTACGCTTTGACCTGTTGTTTGGATCAGTTCCAATGTATAGCACAAACTCTTCACTTGGTCACATAGACCTTTTGTTGATGGCTCAACACTTTGTACACTCTTCTCTGCTCTTCACAAACAACTCTTAACCATACTTTAGCAATCACAAATGATTGCCTATAAATATCTTTCCTCTAAATGATATAATCAAGTCAGCCTATTAGAACCACCTTGAAATAATATTAGAGAAACCATAACATACTCCAATAATAATTTTTTTGACTCTACTAAGCACACAACACAATCTGGGACCTGTCCAATAATAATAAATGTAGACGCACACTACACACTGTCGACTCTACCAAAGTAACTGAAGCTTTTCCTCAAGATGAATTACATCATGTGCTCTTAACCAAACATTCTTAACACTTCTCTAATCCATAATCTAAGGGCATATACCAAAATTATAGGTGCAACTTCTGAACCAATACAATCTCTGTCAGCTCTTCTGAATAAACATAGGAAACTGCTACTGGTGAATAGCGACTGCATAACTTCACTTCTACTAATCATCAGACTCTGTATTCATGATTGGTAACACCACTAACATGTATTCATCACATATCCAAAGGTGCAAGGCTCCATGATGACTGTACAGACAATCACTCATAGAACAATGCCTGTAACTCTGTCAAGAACACTGCTGACACAAGCTACTGCATAACTGTCTGATCTAGAAATTAACCTCTACATCCATGATATCATGTTGATAATATGTCCATGCTTCATATACTCAAATATTACTACATAAGTCTTCTACGCATGTTACTTACCATATGTTGTCATTAATGACAAACATATAGTCAGCACTAGCTTGCTGGCAAATCTCCAACAGTTGCTCCTTCATAGCTTTCTCTAATTATGGAATTCCACCATTCAATGCTCTTGATGGACACATAGAGAATATCCTCATCCAAACCTTGGACTATTTTTTCAATGAGGAACTTGGCTACTCAATGTTGTTTTATTTCCCCCATTTGATTCATTATACCTGTCCATTTTTGTTTATCTTTATCTCACTCAGCTAACTCAGCTAGTATTTCTGAAATGGTCTACATGAAAATCCCATGAGTTTCAATTAGCTGAGTGATGTAGTCACCACCATGCTAAATCATACCCGCTATCCACTTATTGAACACATCTCCAATGATTTTGTTTCGCTGAATTTGATCCAGAGTCTTTCGAACTTTGGGTGAATAGGGATCAAATGACTGGGGAATTTATGCGAAGGGAAGTGGACTGGGATCACAAACTTCCTAAATGAACTTAGCCAATCTTTTGATAGTAGCTTTCATCTCCTTTTTGTCCTTTTTGTCTTTAAAAGTTCTATGCAATATCTTCTTGGTTGAGGACTCCAGGTGTTTGGCATCCGCTGCTCTAGTCGCAACCCCGAGATCTATTTTTTCAATGGTGAAATCATCAACAGAGGCTTCTTAGATATCTTTATCAACTTTTGGTACTACATGTTCTACCACCCAGCATCCTATTTTCTCATCTATGTCAATCATAGATTCCATTATGATCCTTTTAGGCTTAATTATTGCTCCCATACACTTTCTTACCATATCCTCTACTAGTAAAGTGATCGGTAGCACATTTCTTTTCTTGATGATGGAATTCTCTAACCATTTGAGATTTGGTGATGGTTTTTGCAAAGAGGTACTCACTACAGTTGTTGAAGGATTTACAACATCAGACTGACCATCTTTTTGGACTGGTGCATCTTCACAAAGTACATCCTAATCACCTTGTTCTGTCATAAGACTATCCATATCAGCTAGATCAATTACCTCTTTCTTTTTGGGTACTTTTTTGTCTTCCTTCTTTGATTTGGTTCTTGTGACTCTTATTGGTGGTGTGGAATAGGGGGAACTCTACCTTTCAAGATTAGCTTTTAATCCTTTCTTATTCTTAGCTTTCAAAACACCTGCACGATAAACATTGTCATTAGAAGAAGTAGTGGGTTTTGCAACAGAATCGCTGAGTGTAGATCTTCTTTTGTTATACCTTTTTGGAGTAGGGGGTTTCTTGTTAATAATCCATCTCTCCATTCTCTTGATTACACTGAGAGTCTTGATTGTTATACTGTCCCTCTCATCAATGCTCCAGTCAATTTCTAGCGAGGGTAAACCTTTGACCTTAGTCTCAAACTAATCACCAATCACTCCTTCACCATTATCTTCTTCCACTCTTGTGATATCAATTTCAATATTTAGGGTAATGAATTGGCTGAGATTAAATATCAACCAAGCTCTCCTTCTCACTTCAAAGTCATTAGCACAATTTTCCTAGTAATCCTCTATTTGAGAGAAATGTTGGAACTTGGAAGGAAGACTAAAATGTTGGGCTGCATAGCCTTTGATATCAAAGTCTTTTCTAGACTCAAATGTTTTCAGATTAAGCTTTCTTAGTTCATGTTCAAGGTTGAGGGCATCTGAGGATGTCTTGCATGTGAAAAATCCCAATTCAATGGGAAAACTTGACTTAGCCCTACCTTTCCTTTCCTTGACCCCTTTATGTACATAGGCTAACTAGAGGGAAACCTTTGCTATAATAAGACCATCAATAGCATATCTTGGTAACCTGAAAGGTTCTCCTTCAAAACCCCCAACTCTTAAATATGTGAATCTCCTGAATTGAATAAAGAAGCTCCCATAAGTATTAACAAAAGTCTTGGCCTCTTCGGACATCCTCTATTCTGCATTCCCCTGTAGCTCATAGGTTAATCTCTCAAAAAATATCCCATTCAATTTTAGAAAGCTATTTGTATGAAACTCCTTTTGCACATGGGGATAATAATCATACACTTTCATATTCGGGGTAACTAGTTCATGGAAAAGACCCTTCCACTCTCTGGTACACGCTAGGATATAAAACAAATAGGAAGACATATGGAAACTACTTCCACTTGGGAAGTTTTCCAATTGATGGTGTAGTTCATCAGCAATAGTATCGGCCTAGTCAATGTACTTCTCTCCTCCAAGAGTAACTTGCATGTAAAAATACATCCAATCATGCCAATAATATGAGTGCTAGTTTCCTTTAATCTTATTGAGTAGTATAACCAACTCAACCACCTCTAGTTTAAAATGGTTGATGGTGAGGTGTTTGGGAAGCCTAGACCCTCCCTTTTGGGCTTTTAACAACTAATTCTAAGCTATCTTGTTCCTATAGAGTTGTCTCTTGGTAGCAAAAATTGACTGGGAAGAGGGAATGGTCCAAGCCTCATGGGTCTTTTTCAGGGATAGCCATTGCACGTAGGATGACATCTCTACTTATGTGAACTAGAGGACTTCCATCTATCTTTTTAATACATTTCTATTCCATACTGTATCTTTTGGAACATTCAACTACTAGTTCCTAGCATGGAGCTACTATGGAAAAACTGGCCGCTTCAGCCAGTCCACTCTGGATTACCTTCTCAATCATAGAACCAGTGATGGGGTTTATGACCTTGCTTATAATCTCTTCCAATGCTCCTATCTTGATTAATGTGTCCTCACACTTAGGTAAGGAACATATTAAGGGAGAAGTGCTCCCAAAATTTGGATTGGGTTTTTCATACTGACTTAACACACAAAGTGGAATAGGGAAGCACATAATTTCCTAATAGGATTTGAAATTTGACAAAGCAAAGAGCTTCAATTGGAACCAAGGGGACCAAACAGAGAAAACTAACTTGTTATCTCATGTAGTGTATTAAACTTTGAAAAGAGAAAGATACCTCTTCCACTCTGGTTGCTTGAAAAGTTTCTGCCACAATGAACAAAATGACCAAGTTCCAAAAATTTATTACCAAATTGATCACAAAACTATGGGATATTCACAATAAATGGCGAAGTAATGGCCTAAAGATTTAGTTAATGATGATGGGAAGTTTTCCTAATGGATGCATTGAATATTTTTACTTTCCCATGAGTGAAATGATATTTAGATGTCACTTCCATTAATGATTATATCCATGCCACACACAGACATCATAATCTATGCCAGCTGTCTCTTCCATCAAATCACCACTGCCCACTCTTCTTCTTATGAACATCTGTTGAACTTCAAACTTTGAACTAAGGGAGTTCACGATTCAAGTTCAATGAGAAACAAGATACGACTACCCTTTGGTATGTTTTTATAAATAAAAGCAAAGTTAACGGCTATAAAGAAACATAAAAGAACAATTAAAACATTTTGCAAGTTGCCAAAGTCTGTTGAACTTAGAACTTTGAACTAAGAGAGTTCACAGTTTGTATTTCAATGGAAGGATGCATTTTGCAAAGAAAAACATACTGCTAAAATCATGATAAAGCAAAAGAAAGCCAAACATACTGCGGTGTGTTATTGAACCTTGAATCTTGAACTAAGGATAGTTCAAGGTTCAAGTTCAATCGACAAGGGGTACATGTAGAAGGACTAAAAGAACTTTGAAAGAAATGTACCTGAAAAAGGTTATGGGGTAATTTTTGAGAAGATTAGAGCCTTGAATAATTAATAAAAAATTAGTGGTAACATACCCATAGGTCCACAAAGGTCAGTATGAACAAATTCCAAAATATTTTCAGAAGTATATATCTTGCTCTTAAAACTAGACTTTGTCATTTTTCCCAATTGATACTTTTTACACATCACATTATCAGGTTTCTTCAATCTTGGCAAACCTCTAAATTTCTTCATCTTACTAATATTTACCAAATTTTCAAAGTTCACATGACACAACCTCTTATGCCATAACCATACATCATCAAATTGTGCAAATAAACATGTTTCTTCTGATAGGTCTAGATAGAATAAATTACCTCTTATTTGTTCTCCACTTCCAGTTAGTTCACTAGTGGCATCAAATATTTTAGCCATACTGTGATGAAATTCAACTCTGTAACCAATATTGTTCAATTGTGCAAAACTCAAAAAATTATAGTTAAGACCTTCAACCCAATAAGCATTATCACATCTAATCTTATCAGTTAATCTTATTGATCCTTTTCATTTCACAACACATGGTGCATCATTACCAAGCTTAATACTTTTACCTTTGTAATGATTTAGGGTTTCAAACTTACTTTTTTCACCATTCCTGTGATGTGAGAAACCACTATCAATAATCCATTAATCACCTTTACTCACATATGAAATAAATGCATTTTCCTCATCTTCATCAAAATCATCTTTCATAGAAACATAAACGACTTCTATATCACAATCATCAGGTTCACTAGTTTCACTGCCAGTTTCCTCTTCAGTAATATAACAAGATTTCTTACCTTTGTCTTTGTAGTCTTTTTACCTTCTTTGATCTTTGTCAATTCTTTTATCTTTTTACTTGCTTTCCCTTCTTTCATCCTTGGCAGTCCTTTCAGGGCATCTTGCTGCAATATGACCAACTTTGTTACATGAAAAACATATTATAGGAAGTTTACCTTTGAATTTTCTATTTTCTTTCAATAGCCTTCTAGCCATAAGTGCCTCAAGATCATCTAGATCATCATCAGAAGTATCACTATCACTATTGTTGTTACTATCACTGCTCACATATCTTTCTTTTCCTTTCTTGGGCTTATGAAGAACCATTTGAGACTTGAATGCAGATTCAATGTTGTGAATAGTGAAATTATCAAAATTAGACAACTCAAAAGTAGTAAGCTTGCCAACAAGACTTTCCAAAGTTAGTACATTACCAGGATTACATATTTATTCTTGTATTTAAGACACTCTAATAGCCTAGATAGGAAGCAAGGTTCTCAACACATTAGTAATAACAATTTCATCATCAATGTTTCCATTAGCTCCTCTAATAACATTTACTACCTCCTTAATTCTGCCACAATACTAAGCAACATTTTCACCTTCTTGCATTTTCATTTCATCAAACTTACCTCTCAAACTTTTAGATTTTGCTCTTAGTACATTTGTGTCCCCACCATAGATAATTGCTAAAGTGTCCCCACATTTTCTTTGCATTAGTACAGTCCTTGATGTCTTCAAATTCAGGATAGCTTAGGGTAGATGCAATCTCCAACATTGTCTGGTTGTGTTCTTGTTTTGCTTTCATCTCCTTGGTAGTAAAAGGTGCAACAGGTGTTACATTATCATTTTCCACATAGTATTTCGTTGAATCACCAATACCAGCTAGGTGCAATTTCATCAAACTCTGCCATGCAAGGAAGTTCTCCTTGTTCAGCTTCAGTGCCTCCTTTTTGTACATCTTGATCATTATCTTCAAGTACCTTAAATTTTTTTCTCTACAAGCACCAAAAACTCTGATACCAATTGTTAGAATGATTTTAGAATAACTGAGAGGGGGGTGAATAGGTTATCCTCGGGTCCAGATGTACTAATTCAACTTTCTAGCTCTTCAACAAACTTAGATCTAATTAGCAATTCAACTGAGTCTTTATAACATATATCAGTAACATAAAACTTGTAGTCCACTGTCCAAAAGTAATCAACTTGAAAAATATAAAACTTTCAACAACATTCACATCAAATAACATTCACAGAAGTATAACACTGGGATTTAATGTGGAAACCCAATTTGGGAAAAATCACCAGTAACATGCTATTAATTTTTACTCTTTTGAAGTGAGTTATGTGAGAAGCCAACCCTGTTAAAGATTTACAACACACACTATTAGGTGTGACCCTATTAGAGGATTTAATCACTCTATTAAAAGTGGCATGGTTAGAGGGCTTAAGAACATTCCATTAGAATGTCACCTTGATTAAAGGGTTTACAAAATAACTGTTAGGTCAACCTCGATTAAAGGATTTTGTCTAATACAATGGTTAGAAAGTAATAGTAGGTTCTAATCTAAAATATACAACTCAATTTGCAAATACAGATCCAAATCACTCATATGCTGATTTACTAAATGACCTTCATTTCCATCTCCATCTTTGATTTGCTCGAGATTCTCTTCAAGAAATCACCACAACTCTGTTAATCTCTTCATAGCTTCACCTTATCCTTCTACTTAGATTCATCAGTCAATAACATTAACCTCTTCCACACACTTCATAACCTCACAATTAGGTCATCCTTATACCTCCTTAATCAAGTAGATTAATCTTTTGTCGCTTAATCTCTTCCGTAGATCTTAGGTTTAGGTCAGATCCATTGAATCCTTCCATCATTTTATTCTCCTTCTTTTCCTTATAGATACATCTTCAAACTTCTCCTTGAATCCATAAGAAAACATTTTACCATGCATTAAATGCTCCATATCATTCATTAAAAATTTTCAACATGTTTTACATATCCCACAAATTTAACTATGTCGGCCAGGATTCTCAATTCTTTCACAAACTATAAATTACTGACACTCGGTCAATACTGTGTTCATCTCCTTGGTCATTACTAGATATCTTGGTCATCGCTAAAACTTTCCTTCTCGACAAATAATATCTTTTCTTAGTTAATTATCTATTACTTGGCAATTACTGATGCTCGGTCGACACTAGATTTGTTTGGCTTATACTGGCACTTGGGTCGATACTAGCATCACTCGGGTTAAACTAAATTTCTTCAATTTTTCTCAGTTAAGCCTATGCTTCCATTCTTTCCTCTTCACTTAGTGTTAAAGATTAAAAAAACACATTACCTTGTCAATGTACCAACTAGTCAAGTACCCATTGAAGTATCACATAACTCAACCTTTCCTTAGGTCCTCTTGTTATCTCCTCTTTTCAAATCCTCTTTATAAATCAAAAGATATGGTACTCTACTAGATATTATTTGTCTTACCAGTTAAGGTTTGACATCAATGGCAATATAACAATTATTTCAATTGTAGTTTCCAACAATATACAAGAAACCAAAGATACCCGTATGAAAGAAACATTGAATAATTTTAATCAAAGAAATATACAAAAACTATTTCTCTAAAATTAAAAATGAAACCCTAAGCAATAGGTATGAATAAACAAACTACTCTTAACAAAAAAAATTAAACACTCAAATGAAATATCAAACAAAGCTCAAGAAAAACCACTTGTTTTCAGTGTAATCTTGCAACTTCCACACACAATCCCGCATGATCTACTTCAAATCCTTTACAAATTTTCATAGTTCTTATCTCAAACACCAACCAACTGACTATCAAAGAATGTTCCATAATTATAACACCTTCAAACTGTACACACAAAAGTAGTGCACTTCTATGAATCCTTACATGCAAGGAAACTCAAGAATGAGCCCTCACAAATCGATCCATAGCTCTCTATGCATGGAGTTGCAAGATTTGTAAAATTGCTCTCAGCTAGAGCTATAAACTCATGACCTTGCTAGTCAACCAAACAATGAGAGATTCCAAATGAATGCAATGATATGCAAATCTATATGATGATGCAATCTAAACTATGGAAATGAAAGTACAATGCAACTAATCTATGAAAGGAAATAGCAATGGATTACAAATCCTTCCTATTTAGACTATGTGAGCTTATTCTATTGCATGAAAGGAAATCTACACTAAGAATGCCATTATTATGCAACTATGAAAGCAAATATGCAACTATAATGAAATGAAACAAGTCTTCAATGTCTTCAAACTCTAAATGCACCTAAAACCTGCAGCATAACATTAGCATAAAACATGAGATATATGCAAATGGAGGAGAGAGCTCTCGTTTTATAAGAAATGAGGTGAAATGGACCATGGAGATTAAGAGGCAAAAAGTCTTAATCAGTGGTGGAGCTTGAAAGAGGAGCAATCCATGTGCACAAACATCCTCCAATGAGAGTGAAGTGTTGACTTTTGAGCCTCATGTGAGACAAAAAGTGCTTTTTCCCTTTTTATAAAATAGGAATAATGCTTTATTTGTGCAACTTAGGATAAGAGGAAAGTGGGGCTTTTTATTTATTAAAAGGGGAGGAAATATTCCTTTTAATCAAATAAAGACTTAGGATCAATGGTTAGCCCAAGGATAAAAATCCAATAAATGATCGAAATTAAGATTTGATCAAGAAATTAATAATGTTCAAAATATTGATTATTGATCAAAATGATTCAGGGTTGATAAATCAAATAAATGGGGCCCAAAGTCTAGGCGACCATTTTTGGGTGCATACACAAACAATTGTCATGGTAATCCAAAACTATTCCCTAGCTCAGCCTAAGCCCTATCTTGTTCAAGCTCTAAGACTTAACAAACAAATGATAATTACAAATCACTTTTAGATGTTGATTAAAATCTATTCCAAGCACATGTTGATAATAATGGAATGTCTTATCATTCCTTAATTACATTAATATTCCCATCAATTAAATCAATGACACAACCTTAGCACCATGGTGCTAAGTTTTTTGTTTTTAGAACACTTTTAATATTAAAACTTCCTAAGAAAATCCAACCCAAAGGTTTTCTTTGTTCATCACAAACATATGTTTCCCTTTTCTAATGAGTCCAATTCATTCAATATAATAAAGGCATAATCCATTTTGAAAATCATATTTGAACATGTAAACTAACCTTGAATACAACTTTGAGAGTATTGTGATGACCTGTAAATCATATTTTACATTTTATAATCTTATTTTCATAGAATTAAAAATTGAATGGACCTATTCATGTATCAAACTAAACCAATTTTTTTGAATATATCAGTTATATCAAAACCATGTACTTAATTCCCTGTCAATAATATCATACTGAAAAATTGATCGGTATGTAATTGATAATGTCATGTAATCCAAATGAGATTGAATCAAACTCAAACTAAATGTCATCAAATGAAAATGCCACTAATGAACTTGATTCAAACCAAATGATCAATGTCAAATTAAATACCATCAAATTTATTCATGATCAATGATCAACACCAAGAAAAATGCCATCAAATTGAATCACTAATGAGCATACCTGACAAGTTAGTATTTAGGCATCAAGGACAACATAAGGAGATGAGAAACATCCCCAAGTCTTTTCAATTCATTCCAGGGATTTTATATAATATCCTAATTAATATTACACTATATATCTAATAATTCATAAATTCTTCTAGAGTAAAGATATTAATTTAATATCAAATTCCTAAAGCATTAGGTTCTTTGCATTAAAAAGAAAAACAAGAAAATCTTATTTCCCAACAATAATCCAAATAAACCATAATCTATTATTGTCTATTTTAATCTTAATAACCCATACTATAAGTATCATCTTACCAAAAAAAATATGGACCTAAACACTACATGAGGATCTAATTGTATGCTTCATATGATATAGAAATAGATTTACAAGATGACTAATATGTGAGGAAAGTTTTGAGGCAAAATGAAAGAACACAAATTAGATCAATCATGCTTAAAGAACGTATTAATCATAACTAGAGACTCACATGAAAAGGTAAGAAAGAATAATTGTTAGAAATAGGGAATACTGAGAGGGGGGGTGAATCAGTATTCTATAAAGTTTTACTTTTTCCCAATTAGGGATATAACAAATTAACTTGAAGCTTGCAAAATAAAGTAAACTAAATAAAAAGCATAGCAATAAAGCAAATGAACTCATAACACCATGATTTATTATCGAGGAAACCCTGGCCAAGGGAAAACCCCGGTGGGGATGATACCGACAACTAATCTACTAATCAAAAGTATCTGATTAAGGATGTTGACCCTGTCAGGAGTCTATTACATGCATATAGTGTCTTTGTCCTTAAAGGACTCTAGGCCTTGTTAGAAGCCTCAACCCTGCTAGGAGTTTGTATTACAAAATATAATGTTTACAAGATGAGCTCACTACCCAAACAGTAAAATACAATTGAATACAAAGGTAAAGTGTATAACCTTTCACTACTGCCGAATAGCTTTCCTATTCTGATTTAGCTTTCTAGGCTCTTTGCTTTCATATATATAGTCTTCTTTATTTTCTTTTGCAGTATACAACTTTGCATCACAGTATTACAATATCTTATTACATCTATCTTACTTCACATTACATGCTTCTTACATATATATAAGTTATTAAGAATAATAACTTATAGTCGGCTTAACAAAGCATAAACTCTTTCCTAAATACAAAAACTACTTCATGTTGCCTAAGGGTTAACATCTAGGATGTCGTCCCTTATATGGTTAAGTCATTATTTTGATAAACAAAATAATCCCTTAACTATCATTCTTATTATGTCTTCTTGCTCTGTTCAGGTCGGCTTCAACTTTGTCTCTGTTATTCTATGATATCTCCTTTCGTACAGTTTGTATAGACTTGCGCTTTCACATATATCCTTAATATACATAGAATTATCCATGTTCAAGTGCGTATGCACTGAACCTACTTCTGTGGACATCGCTAACCAAAATTGTCTTTGATTAGACTAGAAAATACTATTGCACTTAGATAATTTTTACTTGCACTCTAACAAAATTTCTTTCTATTATAGTGCAATCATCACAATGATTATATGTTGCCATAATGACAACAACTTGATATCCTACTCAGCCAAATTGCCAATAATAATAATAATCAATTTATCATTTGAGTGTGAATGATCTTATTATTGATTCTAAATCCAATCATAATCAAGAACAAAAAAAGAGAATATGTACACATACCTAGCAATGTTCATAATTAGATAAGATCTATGGTGTTGAATCAACCTCTATCGAATGTGGTTATAGCTCTAGGTTCACCCACTATTTCAAGTGTCAAAATAGTGGCATATTGGAGGACTTGTTAGGTACATGAATAAAATCATGTCAATGATCTATGTAATGATAGTGGTGGATACGTGGCTTAAAAGGCAGGGGTGTGAATGCATTCCATAAGTCAGAAGCCACCAAAATTGTGTGAACCCCCAAGATAATCATCTGAGTTTTATCCATTTCCATATGAAAACCAAATTCATTGATATAATTTTGAGCTATACTTGTAGCTTCACCATCGCCAAAGGACATTTGAATCCTAATAAGAGCAGAGCTACTTTTTGCAGCCATACATGATGCCTACCATTGCCTAGTCTTTTCTTCATCCTACACTAACCTATATTTCTCTCATGTATTGCACCACTAGAATGGCCTTCAATTACTATTGATTTATGAAAAAATAATCCCCTTTTATATCAATTTTTTTCATAGGCACTCCATGTCGATATCATCCAAGATTCAAAAGGTATAAGGAAATTTTTGTTTTTAGTGTGCTAGTTAGAGATGCAAAACTAAATTGGCAAACCAAAATAATCATAAATAATTACAAAATGTTTGAGACATTCTAGATGTCCTCCTTATTGTATCATCATCTATTCTCTCTCCTCTGATGTTTATTTTCCTCTGTCGGCTCCTTCTATATCTGCATTTCAACTAAGGCCAAATATGTGAATAGTTTTTTGTGGAAGCATAAAAAAGAGCACCCCTCATGGAAGAAAACTTGTTGGATTTTTTAAACCCATTCCCCCCATTTCTTAGAAATTTCTCCCTCGAAGAAGTGGTGGGTTTTTTTTCCACTATTCCTCTAATTAAGGCACCCATGTCCTTGTTTATCTAAAGAAGTGGTGGATGATTTCCTTGATTGATGGGCATGGAATGCTTATGTGTGATTTTGTTTTAATTAAAACTAGACTAATAATTTTTAAAATTGACATGCATTTTAACAAGTATAGATTCCTTGTGTTTATAAAGTTTTATTTTTAGCTTAAAATAAAAATCGTGCATGCATTCATTTAAAATGGATTCTCTTTAACTTTGAATTTAAATTAGCTTTAACCATTTTTTCTTAATATTCAATTTGACATGCACTAATAAATATAAAGGCATCTAGTTTTCTTAATGAGATATTACTTTAAAGATATCTTGTACACATGCATTAAATCATAGATAATATTGATTAATATAAAAACATTATATATATATAACTTTTAAAACTATTGATGTTAAGTTACATATTATTTAGTTCTTTCTAATTTTTAAAGTTTTTGTAAATTTTATTTTCTAAAAATTTAAATACAAAATATAATAATGTAAAATAAGGGTTGTGACATCCTCCCCCCTCAACAATGCATCATTCCAATGCATCAATTAAAAAATTATCATCAATATCTAAAGAAACTCATCACACGTCATACTAGACATAGATAACATTTTCATCAACTACATGCAATCTAGCTTTTCAAAAAATTTCAAGCTTCTAAATAACGCACACATGCAAAGTCTTTAACATATTGATCCTTCAATTTCACTTAGCATGGTTAATAATTTTATCTATCATAATGCATTCTAACTTTCATTTTTATAAGCATTTCTATAAAATTAACACACACATTCATAAAAACCAACTTTTTTCAAAGATAGTGTATGCACACATTTGAAGAAAGAACAAGTAAGATAAAAAAAATTACACAACATCAAATAATAATCATTTTCATGGAAAATTTATAGATGTGTGTGTTTGAATTCCATTACTACCTATTAGTTACACAAGGTTAGGCTGCCTCTCTTCAACAATGTCCCCTTTCTTATGATGTGTTGTTCCATCTGTTGCATTCATTGGAACAACACCAAAACATCAGTCCATATTATTGTCATAATCAAAATTAAAATCAAATATTCCTTAAAACATTCATTCTTGATAAAATAATATTTCCTTATCTCAATATTTTTAACAAGTGAAAATAATTCTTTCAATATACCTTAAAAAAAACATTAATACACACACATACGTGTGCTTACCATATCTTGGCATTACAAAGAATTGACCAAGTTACTAGGTACTTATCGACATTCTTGTCATCTTATATATCTATATCTATATATATACTCGCACTATTTTTATCTCATTCACAATATCAATACATCATTGACAAAATATTTCAATGTTCAATATTTCAAGAGAAAACATAATCATTTAAAGATTACAAATCTTCAAATAAAATTAGCTTTAGATCACAACTTGATCATACATAAAAATTAATAAATAAATCATTTATACATACCATTTGACATGTAGTACTCAACTATTTTAAAATATCATCCATGCATGCTCAAAAATCACCTATAAAGGTTAGTGGATCCACCTGCTGCTATTCATGTGACCTAGGCCCTCATCCCCATATTGTCACAACAATATCTCCAAGATAAATAGTAACTCAATTTATCATAATGAAAAAAATGTGACATCTTAACATAGGTAAATATTTCATAATTTTAATACATGTGTTTAACCCAAGCATTATCACAAGATGTGATATATCATGACACATTTATGACCCTCATGTCATGTATTCATCAATAGTAGGTAGATGATAAATGAAAGCAATAAAGTATTGAATTGTCCTTAACCCTCAAGGGCACACTACATATCAAGAGACAAAAACGTGGTTGAGGCACTTTTTTTCTGAACCATGAAGTCTTAAACTCCATTGGGATTATACCTACTTATAGAATTCACAACCCTACAATGCTTGATAACTTGGAAATAAAAAGATGGGGGTAACTTAGAGAAGACTGATATACCTGCATACAATCCCTACCATGAATATGCAATGCCTAACAATCGAGATATGGTAGAGAGTTATTGTCAGAGAATTATTATTTCAATATTTCTCATATGGATTTGGTCATCTCTCATTTTGGCAAAAATAGCTATAATATAATATTCCCTAATCACACTTTACTTAAGCTTACTTAAAATAATGCATACATAGTAGTTTGCATTTGAGACACCTAGGAGTATGCACCTTTATTTGTACATGGTGTAGGAGAAATTCCACTTTAGGTGGTGATAGTAGTTATCACATTCCACTTTATGTTTTGTCTTTACATTTAGTGCACTTATCATATTATCATCCTCCAAAAGTTGCACATACTTCATTGCACAATGGAGGATGATCCACCTTTTGTGGACATTCGATTCCACTTTTTATGGGTGGTAACGTATCTTCTCCTTATCATAGTCTCTTATTACCTTGTCTATATAAGTAGGCACATCTACATTATAAATAAATCCATTATTTATGGTATTGTAATCAATTTGATCATGTCTATTAGAAATATTATCATTGTTGCATCTTGTTTAAATTATCTTTCCATTCCCTTGTGGAAGTTATCTTGTTCTTTCATTTGATTATGGGGGTGTTGTAGAGGTACCTAAAACTCTAACATGGTATTGAAAAGCTCTCTAGGGGTGAAGAATCCTTCTCAAGAGTAGAAATTTTGGCTTGATTTTATTGTGGGTGTAGAAAAATGCTATTTAGGCATCATTATTACATCCATAACTAGAAGGTCATTGGGATGAATTTTGACTATAGATATGCCTATATTCGAGTAAAACACTTTTTGTAGCAAAGATTTTTTAGCCAAGGGCTATTTGTCCCCTCTCTAAATAATTGATCACAAAAATTATTTCCTACTATTATTATTTATGTAGCTATTTTATCAATTTGGGAAATTTTTTATTTTGGACAATATTATGTATTATGCACAGTTTGGCAATTTGCATAGGGTAAAATTGTCAGATTTCCAATTGTTTACTAGCCCCAAATTCCTTTTCGGTGTGTGAGGAAGCTTTGTGGAGAGATTGGGTTGCCCAAACACTTTTTGTGGTCGGTCTACCTCTGGTCTGTACCCATTAGCTCTAGGTTGGTGACTAGGTTCTATATTTTTATGTGACTTATTTTATTTCCAAGATTGGCACCCTTTCTACTCGGAGGTTAAAATTATTTTCACATATGTATTTTTTTAGATTGGTATTCAACACTGGTTTACATCTTATCTCAGTGAGTCACCCCCCAAGGCACATTTGTCTCAATGAACCTGAGAACAAACCTTGTACCAACTCATATTTTACATTATTTACATTGTTTTTGGAGGTGCATTCGGGTTCGTGTAAGTATTGGCATTAGCAGATCAACATGTATCAATTTGTATTGATCCCATTCCATTTTATTATGGACAACATCTCCACTATTTTGTGAGAGCTTTTATACATGTATTTGGCTTCCCATGTTCATGCAAATCCTGGGTCAACTTCATTTGATGCCTAATCTCCTTGTTTGGTAGTAATTTTCCTATAGATTGGTGATTTTTAGCATAGATCTGGGTATTTTTGTGTCTATTTCTCATGCATGATAAATTCATTGATATCACTTTGGACTTGCTATCTCATGATCATTTTGACCAATATTTTTCATTGCTATTTGAAGACTCAAGTGATTTTCACCACATTTGGGAGGTAACAGGTGTATAGACTCTTGGTTGGCCCGATAATCCCTCTAATTGGTAGTGTCTTTGTATAGATAAAATTATCCCACATTTTTTGTGGGATCTATTACTTTTCTCTATATATAGTAGCGCCCAAATAAATAAACAAATAGTTCATAGTTTAGGCCTTCAATATGAGTACCAATCGAGCTCTTACAATGTGATCTACATTATGTTCATTAGAATCTCTATGGATATGATACTTTGTGGGGCCTACATTCATAGTGCCCACAAATTTTGCATCTCTTTTCACTATGGTCATATCAATGACCAAGAGCCCAACTACTTTTATCCCAGGTGCTTATTGTGTCCCCTTTGTGCCTCTAAGAGGGAGGTTTTTTATTGCTCATAACTTGGGCAAACAGAGGCCAAATTCAGCAAAAAATATTTTTTTAAAAAAGCTCTTTCTGTCAACTTCACATTGTACAAGGTAATTTTTATATATTTTGATGTTTGATGCCAAGTTTTGTTCATTAAATTTTGAATCTTGGTTTGCACAATATCAATTTGTTGATCTCAATTTATGATTTGATAAGTGTAGCATTGATATAATCATGGGTTATGCAATACATCCTTCTATAGTAATATTGACTAAGGATAATTATGAGTCATGGGGAAAAGGAATCATCACACATTTTATATGGCTTAATCTCTTGCCTCATCTTTATGGACTCATTCTTGAGCCAAAGTCATAGTGGAAGAAAATATTTTGAGAAGATAAAAATGGTCATATAATAGGATTGATTGGTTCGAGTCTCAATTTGGATTTTTGTCATGATATCTAGTCCAAGTTTAGAGGATAATGCACTTTACTTAATTTTACTTAGGATAATGCATGCATATTAGTTTGCATTTGAGACACCTAGGAGTATGCACCTTTATTTGCACATGGTGTCGGAGAAATTCCACTTTAGGTGGTGATAGTAGTTATCACATTCTAGTTAATATTGTCTCCACATTTAGTGCACTAATCACATTATCATCCTCCACATGTTGCACATACTTTATTACACAATAGAGGATGTGTTAGGATTACAAGACATAAATCTAACATGTACATGCAAATATAATCAACAATGCAAAGGAATAAAGCACACAAAAGTAGAATAAAAGACACAAAGATTTAACGTGGTTCACCCAATCTTGGGCTACATCCACCAAACAAAGAGTCCAATCTTATTATCCATCAATTTAAACATATTACAATCTACAATCTGTTAGCACTTAAACTTGTAGATGATTAAAAGGATTCAAAAACCTCTGAAATCAAAACTCTTGTAGTCCTAATAGATGCATCTAACACAATTCCAATGCTAAGGTATTAAGGTTTGAAAAACTTCTTCACTTCGAGTATGAAACTTAGATGGGTTTACCTTTCTTAACAACTTCTACAAATCATTACAATAGTGATCTATGTGCTTGACATAGATGATACAATTTAGAAACATACAGTAAATGTAAATTGAACAGATTTTTTGATTTTTTGATGGTGAATACATGCAATTCAAGAAATAACCAGTGCCTTATTCATTGGGCATCAAAGTCAAAACCTACATCAACAGAATCCTATCAAAACATATATACTAAAACTTAAATGAAATGCTTTACACTCCATTCTCCCAATTGTTAATCCTGATGTCAAATTCATACATGGATAATTAATTCCCACAGACCTCCCTCAAGATTTATTTCTTTCCTTGAAAGAAGCTTGAGCTCAACCCCTATATCTACCTTGTAAACAATGCATTAAAGAGCCTTACAATTTAATACATAAGAGAGCTTAAACATCCATATGCGAAGACAACTAGAATTAGCAAAGAAGTTCTAGTATTTTTGTATTAATATATAAGCTATATCAGTACATTTTGACAAAGACTTACAAGAAATAAGATCCTATATTCAGAACTCTCTTTACAAAGTATTATCAACCACCTCTACAAAAGAAGAAAAATTGCTATTTATATCCATAGCTATCTTGGAATCCTCAAAGAAAGGATGCAACAAGCTTGGGATAGCCAGGAAAGTGACTTGCACTACAGAAAAAAAGTACAAACATGATGACAAAGATTGGAGAAAATAGATAGTAGTTCCCAACAAATGAAATCTTCATAGCTGGCACCTTCGTTTGAGGATATTTCAGAGTAGTTGCTTGAGTTTGTTGCATGAATGATGACCACCAATACAGGATAACTTACATCATTCTTTGTTTGATACATGCTCTCCCTAAAATTTTGGATTAGGTGCTAGGTGTACTCTATTCTTCTTCTTCTGCCTCCAGCTCCAAGACAACTGGCTTCTTTTTCTTTTGCTTTGTACTTTTGTCCCAGGCTGCTACATCATCATCTGAAGGCCAACTATAATCCTATAATTCCTGTAATGATTTGATCTGCAACTCCTACCTGGAATCAATGATGCCTTTAACATCTGCAACAAACTTTATGCAATCATTTTCAACTTTAATCAAGTTGTCTATTATGTTGTTGCATCCTTCTAAGTCCAAAGAACCATCACCACTGAGGAAATCCTCTTGCTTAATCATTATTTGGCCCATGGATGAATTCCACTCATCTATACCTACTATACTTCCATCATTATTGTAAACAAAGGGCAAATACTTACTATAATCTTTATCAAATATGGCCAGCTTGGCCTTCACTTGATTTGATTTCCCTTTAAATAACTTGGAAATGACACTGACCAACCCTATCTTTTCAAACACTTTTGTGACCACCTCAGGGATATCAGGCCTATGTGGCTACAAGGCATCAAGCTTCTCAAATAATGTACTTCTCCTAGACCAAACACTATAGAGTGGCTCTAAAGTAGCTAGTGATTCATTTACTTTCTCATTTGCCTTATGCAAAAGGACAACTGACTGATGGACTGAGTCTATTTTCTCCTTTATTTTGTCCAGTCTATGTTGCACAACATCTAACATAGTCTTTAAGGCTGCATCTAGCCTTACCTTTTCTAGATCCTATGATGGCTTGTCAGGAGTTTCTGCCATTGGTTGGGAGGGGGCCTCAATTTGCAAAGGTGGAGGAGGCATTTCCTTTGAAGCTTCTTCAAGCTTGGCCTTTAGATCCTCTAGTTCATCCTCCATTTTCTTGATCATCATCAACTTTAAATCCCTGTCCTTGGCAACCTTCATCGAGTTTTCAAATAATTTAGCATATCTATCTCCCAACTGAGTTGTCTTTGCTTCATTGAGGTGGGAAAAGTGTGTTACTACTTTGGACACCCCAAGATCAGTGGTATTTTAAACAGTCCAAACAATTTTATCTCCCTCCATCTTATCTTCAATACTCACCAGAGATGGCTTTTGAGTTCTAGGAGCAAGAGACCATAATACAATAGCTTGAGACTTAGGGTCATAGCCACTTCCTCTTATCATGTCTCCTATATGTACCTCATAAGATAGGCTACCCTCTAGCTATTTTTAATTTGATCAATGATGAAAGTCGAGGTCAAGTCCCATCCAGGAGTTAGAAGCATTCCACTTGATTTTACCATCTCTCTGGCCTCCTCAATAGTAATCTTCTCAAGGCTTGGGTCATAAGATGTGAGAGCCCTCATAGTCTCCTCACTTGGTTCCATTCCCTCAGGTAGAGCCTTTGCAACCTCTTGTGACTTCTTCCAGATGAGGAAGCTCCTAAATTCTTCACTTTTGAGGAACTGGTCATCACTAAGGAACTCTTATTGATACAACTCTCTCTCATCTTTTCCTAACAATAGAGGTAGTTCCTCTTCCTCTTTGGACACTATTTTCTTTCCCTCTTTGTAGCCTTTCTCAATTGATGATGATAAGCTATGTTACCAGGCACTAGAGCAGAAGCTCTATCAATTATCCTCCTTTGTTTTTTCTCCTTAGAAGGTTTTCCTACCTCAATCTTCTATTTCTTCAATGGTGGCTCTGAGGTATCCCCCGCCTCTGGTGGATCTTGAGTCAAATCAATAATTGGTGAGTCCCTGGCCTGAGGCAGACTATCACCTTCTTGTGATTCATCAGTGAAATCCTCAGGTTTAGAAGTGGAGTAATCCCTCTATACATCTAATTTTTCTTCAATCATCCCTTCCAATTGATTAGACAGGGTGCCATACATTTCAATCATTTTCTCCATCCTCTTCAGGTATGGGAGATCAGGGAAAAAACCATCAAAATCAATCCTAGCCTCCTTGAGTTGGGCCTCCAGTCTTAGCAAATCAAAATATTTGGTCCATCTCCTACCAGCTTCATCTTGATCCAAGATGTTCCTTACTACATCTTCCTCATCTAAGCCCTCATGCTCTCTTACTGTGCCAATATTGGGGATCAATGTCATTCTTGTAGTCTTAATAAAATCTTCAGGATCAACATACCTGCAAGTACCAGAAATCATTTTGAAATGATTGAGCCAACCACTGAGCTCATCCAATGCTCTCCTCCCAATCAGGAAAATTCCTATCTTGAATTATCTTGGTGTCAAAGTGCCCTTCCTATGAGGTGCCAAAATCTCCTTATCAGTCCATATCAATTGCCAAATAAATTCTAACAGGGAAACCCTAGGAGGCACAAATCTTGGAAGTAGATGTGGGGGCTGAGGGAAACCATAAACCCTGATAACTGTGAAATTCTACCCTAGGTAGAAGTCACCCCAATTGTGGTTTCCCTGCCAACCATTTTGATACTACATGGGCCTTAAAAGTTGCAAAATCTTCGGTTGCAACCTCATCACATTTGTCCCCAACAACCGTAGAATTGGAAGAGTAAAGAAATTATGGAAAATGCAAAAATCACACTCATTGGAAGTGTAATTCCATACCCTCAACCAATATTGCATTGGATTAGGATGGCCCTCAAATGTAAGCCTTAGCTTCATCATCCTTGCATCCAAACTATTGACATTGAAAAATAAAATTAGGTGCATCAGGAGGGAGTAGGGCACGAACCTAATAGGCCTCTTGTTTCCTTTAACAAACATCAAACCCTCATGTATTCTATCAATTACAAACTGGATGTAATCATAATCAGTGTTAGCATGAGAATTTTGAATGTCCAGAATTATCATCAACAGATTAGCAAGCAATTTCTCTTCATCCCCACCCATCCCTAGAACTCTACACAACCCATAACACAGGAACTTCATATAGAAGTTAAGGGATTTGAAATCATATGGGGCATTCATTCTTGTAGGGAGAGGAGCTATGTATTTACCCTACTTCAGGGTATGCATGATCATTTGACTTTTTACAGACACAATATGGCTTGCATACTTTTTTTTTTCCTTCTTTAAATCAATCTTAGTAGAGGAAGAGGCAAAGAAATCAAAAGCCTTCATAAATGACCCCTTATCCAAGGTAACTAAGGTAGACTGGTCTTCACACCTAATAGTTTTAGAAATAGGGTCGTACAATCTAGCCAACTCTATGATAAGGTCAATATCAAGAAAAACATTCAGGACAATTAACTTAGCCATCCCCAAAGCCCAAGCATTGCAAATTGGTATAGCCTTATGTCTATTATTGTAAAAGTAAGTGAATATTGAGTAACCTGACCCAGAAGGTGTGATAGGGTCTCTGTATTTGTCCATGAGATCCTCGAAATCCATATTAATAGCTTTCTTGTTTTGGTTGGACCCGGGAAGCAATTTGAGGAACTCGTCTGAATAATTGGGCTTCCCTTTCTCTTCACTACTATTTTCTTTGGCTTGTCTATTGGATGATGCAATGCTCAACTCTGATTGACTCATCTTGGAATGTGAATGTTCTTTAGCTCTGCAACTTCTTTTACTTCTCACTCACTACTTTGGTGCTAACAATCTCAACTATCTTTAGAAAAACTTTGAGCACAGAAAGAAATGAAGTCTTGTCTATATATCTCCAAGAATTGAATGTGTACAATTGCTAAATCATTACAAATCCATCTTCACTCACTTATGCATTCAATTCTACATATTACCAACTTCAAATCAAGGCTAACCGTGGTGTGGATATTGACACGTTGGTTTAAAAAATTCAAAAATAAAGCGCGAGAGCAATGATCATGAATTTGGCTTTAAAACCCTTAATTACTGATGAAAACCCTCATTAAAACCTGATTGGATGACATTTTACTTTTTTCCAACTCGGTAGGGTACCTTTCCATGTTGTAATGACTCTCATTAGTCATTATTAATAGAAACTTAACCAAACTTGATTCAGAGATCCAACGAACAAAGGTTCTCACGATCTCTGAAATAAATGTTAATCCTGGGTTAAGCTTGGAGACTCAGTGACAAGGCCATTCACGTGATCTCAGAATGATTTTCTAACTCATGACTTTAATTAGAGATTCAATGACCACCATTAATCCCAAAGATGATCAACGGTCTTTAGATTATCCTTTGAAACCCATCACTAACCCGACCGCATTCAAAGAATGGGTGACTGAAGGCAATCTCTAGTTCTCAGAACACCTGAATCAACCATGGTTTAACTTAGAGAATGAGCGATCAAAGACTTCGCCCATTCTCGTAATCTCTTACTTAACCCAACAACAACTTGGAGATCCAGTGAACAAAGCTTTTCATAAACCCGTGAACTTAAAAATTTGACCATAGTCATATCTAGAGAATCAACGACCACTTTAATCTCTTAATCTCAAAATGCCTTTCTTAACTCTCGATTTAGTGAACATAGGCATCTCATATTATATAAAAGAAATTATTAACCATGGTCTCATTTGGATATTGAGCAAATAACCTTTATCTCCCATTCACTGAATATTTTTCATAACTTGGGTTACTTTTTGAGATTAAGCGCTGACCGTAGATCTTGGAAATAATCAACAACTATCACTGAGTCGGCCAATATTTTAAACCTTTACCATTGCTTTGTTCTCCAGATCACTGAATAAATTAGGGCTTCACCAACTAACTCTGAGACTGCATGAATACTTTATTCATTGAGTCACCAAATGATTTGGAACTTCACCATCTTTTCCTGAGATCCAGTAAATGAAGAAAATTTTAACCCTTGCCAAATTACTTTATCAGAGCCGCTAAGCTTATTGAACATGACACTATGAACCAATCATTGAATTAATCACTAAATTGCTATAGGGCCCATTCATTGTGAAATTAAAACACCATCATTGATCTTAGAGATGATCAAAGGTCCTCACTAAGTTGCCAGAAAACTTAGAGCATAACTGCCCAATTCAGAGAATAAGAGATAACCACCACGCTCAATCGCTGAATGTTAAGAGAAAACCACCAGGGATTACAAGAATAGGAGATCACATAGTCACCAATTCGCTGAAAGAAACACTAACCATGGCTTAGACTAGGAGAATCAGCGACCAAAGGAAAACTTAACAAGGATTAACACAAAGTCGCTAGTTTGCTAAAAGAGTTAATGACATGAAAAGATTATTGCGTGATTCAGTGAACACTGAAGGAAAAGAATGATCATGTGTACAATCTCAAAAATTAAGTGGCAAAAAAGGTAATGTGAAAATATAAGAACCATGGCACACTTAGGATTTTTGAAGGATTAAACCCTACCAAGGGCAAAAAGACCTAGAACAAGGATTTACAAGCACAAGCATGACTGATTTTGAGAAATTTAAACCCTAGACCAGACAAAAATAATTTGTAGAGACATAGAATAGGGACCTAAAGCAAAAATCTTAGAAAACCTAAAATATACCCAACACAATCCATCACAACTCAATACCACTACAAGAAGCTATGAAATTTTCATTTGAAAACCCTAACCCTAAGCCATTTTTGCAAGACTTATGTCAGTTAACAAGTTAACCCTAAAAATACTTGATGAGTCAACCTAGGGAAATGTTTGATGAGTAAACTCAAAAAATATTGACAAGTGTACAATACTTTCTTGATCAATTACCACAAACCAATAGGATGATCCACATTTGGTGTAAATGTGGTTCCACCTTGTGTGGGTGATAACTTATCTTCTCATGATCTTAGTCTCTTATTACCATGCCTATATAAGTAGGCACATCTATATTGTAAATAAAGCCATCAATTATGGTATTATAGTATAGTTTATCATGTCTATCAACAATATATATATATATATATATATATATATATATATATATATATATATATATATATATATATATATATATATATATATATATATATATATATATATATATATATATATATATATATATATATATATATATATATATATATATATATATATATATATATATATATATATATATATATATATATATGCGAAAATTTATATTTATATTATTAATAAAAATTGGTTCAAAAAGGGCTCCCGAAGAAAAGAACTAGTAAAGAAAAACTACGTTCGTTACCCGTAATACAAATGGTCAAATAGTTATTGACATATAGCCAAGGGCTATCCCAACCCAACTTGGTCACCAAATGACCAGCTTACAATTGATACAAAAACCCAATCAATAACTATGTAAGGATATATGCAATAACCCATACAAAGTTATAGAAGAACATCCCCATAAAACTAGTTTACATAAAGGAGGAACCCCCAACCTATTTCTAAATTGAACAAGTGAACGAGGATGGATGAAGACAAAAATCTAATCCTAATTACATTCTTACATCAGATAAGATTTTGATACATATAAGCCCAGCCCGAAATTGAATTATGAGCATTGTCAACCCAAGTGAAGGATGCAACCAAAATTGAGGAGAATCATGAGCAATCGAGTACGCCATCCTGAAATAGAAACATCAAGAAGGCAGAAAAACCAAGAAGGTCAAAAAGAACAAGTAACAACTATTCAAAATTTAACCATCAAAATGAGGATCCTCCACCCCAAATGGCGAGAAGAATAGAGAGCTCCAAATTTTGTTAGCTTCCTTATGGATAAATGAAGCTGATCCAGAGGCAACACTAGGATGTTGGGATGAAGATGAAGCTTCACCAGAACATCATGGGGATTGAAGAGCCTAACCTATAGAGTTGCAAGCCAAGTTAATATCACAACAATCCAACATATAAGGAGCCAAACATGGATTCATATTAGCACTAGCAACTACATTGGAGTGATCTAGAAGACCAAGAATGGAGTAAGTTTTAGAAAAATATTTCCCATGGAACCCAGCATCCACTATATTTTTGTTTACCACAATGTCCAAAGGCATAATGGAGGATGAAGCAATATAGTCCTTTATCACCCCAAGCATCAAGGCATACTTATTCGAAGACAAGAGGAGATGACGTGGAAAGATACCACCAACAATTGCCTCCCCTTGCCACAAATTATAACACTGAACCACTGAGGTCAAATTATTATTCTAAATAAACTTAGGGAAAAGTACCCAATTTGCTACATGAAATAACAAGGACCATGACTGTGAGAGATCTAGGAATACAGAGCAGAAGAAAGAGACAATTTGGGAGGGAAAAATAAGTCGTTTAAAGTGTGGTGAAAGGATGGATTCACCAATCAACTGACGAATACACCTTCTACATTTAGGACAATGAACTAGAAACATAGTTTCAAGAAATTCATCAGTAATCTTACCCTCAAATGGGAGCTCCAAACAATCAGGGGAAAAAACACTCTCAGGTTAAGAGGCCTAAAATCATTAGCAAATCGAGAACTAGACATTTGTGAAGCCATTAACAAAGATGATCGAAAAAACCTTTCCAAGAGAAAGAGAATAAAATAGTGAAAGTCTTCATAAATAGAAATGATTTCTAAGCTTTGTGTGAAATGAAACAATCAATACGAATCTCATTATGAATAGAAATGGAAATCAGGAAATATTATTACAAATAACGTATATAGATCATTGAAGCCTTTAATAAAATATAAAAGATCACAACCATACAAGATCTTGGACTCGGACATCATTAATGAACAAAAATTAATCTCCCACATACAGTGTGAGTGATTATTTTAAAGCCATATGAAGCTTTAGGTAAACCTGCAATGTTAGAAATGTCAATAAGATGATGATAGATTACATATCAACATGACGAAATCCTTGATATGACTGCCAACAAATTCCCATAATGAATGAAACAGATTAGCAAATCTAGGGGATTGAAATAGGGGTGATGTGATCAAAATAAAGTAGGATGAAGTTCGAAGATAATCATAATAAAAGCTTCCATAATCAAGCAGATATATACAATCCTAACCATGTGAGAACTTCGATCATCCTGCCATCATTAACAATACATAGTCATCACCGAGTATTGAAAATATGAAAACATTCTCAGTCTAATTTCCAAGAGAAATGAACCACCTTGCATGATTAGACAAATGAATAATTACATTGATAAAGTACACATCAAAAAATTAAATCCTCAGTACAACTACCATCATATTCCCAAAAGCAAGAAAAAGAATCAGGCAACCAAATCTAGGAAACTGATTCAAAGGCAAGGAGATCAAAAAGTGAAGGATGGGATTCCATGGAAACCATAGAGGATGGGAAGATAATATTATGACCTTCAACCCCTAAATTAGCTAAACGGTTAGCCAGATTATTTCCCTCTCTATAAGTATGAGAAACGCAACATTCAGGGAAAGAACCCAAGAGAAGCCAAATCTGTTGAAGTACATAATGAATGTGCCAAGACAAGGATCATTTAGAGATACAAGAATTAATAATCACAGAGGAGTCACCTTCCACATGAAGATGCTTAATGTTAAGCTTTTTAGCGGCAACTAAACCATAAAGTAGAGCATAGGCTTCAGCTAGGTTATTAGTCCCAGAAGGAATAGGGCATGCCTCAAAATAAATAGGAGAGCCATGACAATTACGAATAACAAAACCTATACCTGAAATACTTGGATTTCCCTTGGATGATCCATCAAAGTTGAGTTTGTCAAATCCATGCTGAGGGGGAATCCAATTAACTTGAGATCTAATTTTTGATCTATCTTGGGGGAAAAAAGGGAAAGGAAGAGAGGGAAATAGTAAACCCAACCAGTTTTTAGAGATAAGATTATCCCAAGGTGAAAAAATATGAATACCATTGAATTTAGCAGGATAAGCATTAGTGACTTCCATGATGGACTTTTCAAGAGTAGATGTAACATATTGAAAAGAAGAAGATTGATTACGAAAAATTCTTTTATTCCTTTCCCACCAGATAGACCATAAAACCAATGAAGGGATACAAATCCATAAACAAGAGAACATAGATTTATGGAAAAGGATGGGCCAGGACTGAAACAAATCCCAAATTGAGAAAGGAAGAGGCATGGACAAACCCAATTTTTGCATAACGAATTGCCAACACAATTGTTCTAGTGGGCAATTTAAAAAAACATGATCAATGGACTTCAATTCTTGATAACAAATGACACATAGAAATGGCCCACAATATTTAATCTAACTAGCCTTTCACTAGTTAAAACTCTCTTCTTCAAGGATAGCCAAGCAAAACAACTAGCTTTAGGGAGGACAACAGAGTGGCAACATAATTTAAAATCTCTTGATCAACCAACATTATTTTGGATGGATTGGGCCGGATTATATCCAAGTTTAACTGAGTATCTACCATCTGCAGAGGGAGCCCAAATGAGATGACCAGGAATCCTAGAAAGGAACATTGTCTTGTCCATAAGGTATTGATTTGCATTTGATGCAATCTGAGATTCAATCGGTAAATCATGAAAATCCTTCCACATAACCATTCCTAAATGAATATGCATAGTAGAAACATAATCCAAGAACCTACATCCCCAAATTGAAGATGCAAGTTCCCAAATATCATGAAACATGTCTAAAGTGTTTAAAGGAGGCAGACCATTCCAAGAATCAAACCAAAAATTAATAGACTCACCATTGTGAACCTCCCATGAGACAAAATAAGTGACAATATGTCTAGAGTTTAACATAAAATTCCAAATAGCAGATCCTTTGGGAGGATCAAGGGATGAGATGATCCTAACTGGGTCTGAATTATCAAGATATTTTTGTTGCATTAGCTAACACCACTTAATAGTAGGCTGAGAATACATCTTCCAAACCAGTTTTCCACCAAATGCCAAATTTCTATTAGACAAGTTATGGAGGCCCACTCCCCCAGCTAGAGGGGGGTAAGACATGTCTGATAAAGAAATGAGAGGAATCTTCTTTTGACCAGTCATATTTGTTGTCCAAAGAAATTCCCTAATTAATTTTTCAATTTGGATGAGAATAGATTTCAGAGCCTGCAACACTGATATATAATAATTAGGAATAGCTGATAGAACTAATTTAATAATAATTATTCAACCAGATAAAGATAGTCACCTAGTTTTCCATGCCACAACTTGGGACTTGATACGGTCAAAAAATGACTACCAGAAGGATACCTTATTATGTCCCATGAAAAAAGGAATACCCAAGTATGTAGATGGAAGTTCATCTAGTGGGAATCCTAGAATAGAATTTTTTTTTTAGTTACTTGGGAAGTAGTATTGAAGACATAAAATTTGGATTTGTGATCATTAATTCTTTGCCCAGAGACTGATGTATATAAATCAAGAACCTTCTTAACTTGTGTGGATTCCTAGATACAATTATTTCCAAATAACAATGTATCATCAGCAAATAAGGAATGTGTGACTGAAATGGAAGTGTTTTTTATTTGCACAGCAGACCAATGACCCACAACATGAGCATCATTAATACATCGACTCAAAGCTTCAGCCATGATAATAAAAAGACAAGGTGACAAGGGATCACCTTGCCTAACTCCTTGAGTTGATGGAAAAAACCCCACAAGCACCCCATTAATTATAACTAAGAAATGAGCACCATAAATACATGCTTTAATCCACTTGCACTATTTTTTTGAAAAACCAAATTTGAGCAAGACCTGAATTAGAAAGGACCAGTTGAGTTTATCATAGGCTTTCATCATATCCAATTTAATTACAAAGGAAGGAATGGAATGTTCACTAATAGAGTGAAGACTTTCATGGGCTGAAATGGCACCATCCATGGTTTCACGACCTGGGACAAAACCACCTTGTTCAGAAGATACAATCCTAGGAATAAGGTGTTGGATCCTCATATAAATTTCTTTTGTAATAATTTTATAAATAGTATTACAAAGCGAAATTAGTCTAAAGTCAGCAAAAGTTTGTGGATCACTATTCTTAGGGATAAGCACTATGTTTGTAGCATTAAAACATTTTAACATGGATGTATTTTTCCTAGATTGTTCAAGAACAACCAAAAGGTCAAAGCATATAACATCCCAACATTTCTAAAAGAAAAAAGCCATGAAGCCTTCTGGTCCAAGTGTCTTATTTGATGATAATGAAAAAACCACTTTTCGCACCTCCAACAGGGTAAATGGGGCCAATAAAGTATAATTATCCTGGGGGAAAATTAAGGTTGGAATACCACTAAGTAATTCATTAATCTTAGAAGTATCACCCTGAGGAATGTTCAGGGGTGATAGAAGATTAAAAAAAAATCTAACCCCTTCTTGATGAATACCTTTCTCATCAGAAATCAGATTGCCCATATAATCTTTAATAGAGAAAATACCCCTCATTGCCTTCTTCTATTTTGTCAAGGCATGAAAAAACTTAGTATTTTGATCACCAGACTACAACCATAACTCGTGAGACTTCTGTCTCAAATATTCTTCCTCCCTAGCACATAACTCAGCCCATTCTTCTTGAAAAGATTTTTTCTTTAAAAATGATTGAGAGTCAAGACCATTGGAGATAATGAACTAATTAATTTCAAACAGTTCCTTTTCAACTCTTAACTTTTGATAAAAAATGTTCTTGAAGATATTAAAATTCCAAGCCTTTATTAAATTTTTCAGAAATTGTATTTTCTTGTAAAATTTAAACATGAAAGACCCATCTTCCAATGGGGTAGCCACCCACCATTGCTTCAAAAGAGAATGAAAAGATGGATGTCTAAACCAGACATACTTAAATTTAAAAGATGACCTAAAGGTCTTAATGCCATCTTTACAAGATAGATCAATACTAAGTTGAAAAGGGAAAAATAGTTGAAGATATCATAATACCATCCAACTTCCAGATTTGGGAACAAAGAAATTTGTATAACCTGACAACAATTTGTGAAAATCCAGTTCTACGATTAGTCCAAGTGAATGTTCTAGAGTGGCTAAGTACATCAAAAAGGTCATTATCCAAAATAAAATTATTAAAATCAGTGACTGTATGGGCAGGAGGTGAAATACCCCCCATCTTATCAGTAGATGTCAGAATCACATTAAAATCCCCAGCTAAAATAAATTTACAATCAAGATACTGCTGAATAATACTGGTTAATGTTTGCCACAAATGTAATTTATCCAAGGTGGAAGTAGGCCCATAAACATTGATAAGAAAGAAGAAATAATTAAAGAACCTCACATTAACAAACTGCCAATTAGGCCCATCCTGAAGTCAATGAATAACCACTCTTAACTTAATCCATAAAATAGCCAAACCACTCGAAGAACCCATAGCAGGAACACAAATACTCTACTAAGAAGACCACTTGGCCACAGTCAGGTTAAAATTACCAGCATACAGTTTAGTCATACTCATTTTTATGATTCTTGCACTCTCTCTTTCCTGATGATGGATCATGGAGTGTGATTCGAAATGTTGATGCTAAAAAATGCACACAATCAAATCTAGAAACGCACATGAATTGTTAAAATGGATTATGGAAATCTGATATTATTAGACAGTTTAGTTTCCTGTAAAAGAATAATTTCACATTGTGAAGAATCAAGAATCGACTTGATTCTATGCCCTTTTTCAGAGGCATTAATGTCTCTGACATTCCAAGATAAGATTCTCATTGAGGAAAAGGAGAACCTTTGGTTCTCCTCGTTGAAAATCTCCTAGATGTAGAGAAATTAGCATCCAAAGTTGATTGAAGACCAGCTTGAATTTCCTCTAAGGCCTTAGTTGCCCTAGATTTTCTACCCCTAGTTTTAGGCGTTTTAACAACTGATTTAGGGGAAATCAATGTCTGAACAATTGAAAGTTTAGCAATAGGATCAATCTTATCATCAAGTGAAGAATTCTAATTTTTGTGAGATGGTAAACCAGATTCTTTAGTTAAATCAGAAGTAAATAACTCAATGAGCGAGGATAGTAAACATTATTTTGAGAAAAAACATTTTGAAAAATAGAATCAGCATCGAAATCATTAGCATCTTGCAAATGAGAAGAAACAAGAGACATAACTTCTATAGACATAATAGCAACATGCTCTTTAGTTACTTTCTTTAGCTTTATAGGACTATCTGAAAACATAAGAGAGTTCACAATTGAATAAAAAACTGACATATCCGAAAACTTGAAAATTGACTTTGCCTCAGAAACAACAGCCCGCGAAGTATCTATGTCAATAAGAAATGCTATAATAGGAGGAAGATAAATGTTTAACATATTAGCAAATGAGGCCATGAGAACTAGAGTCAATTTTAATGGGAGAACAGATACAATGTACATTGGCAGAACATCAAGGTTATCATTATGAAGAACTTTGACCGTATTATATTGACATGACACCTTAGACAACTCCATAAACCATTGGCTATGAATTGAAGAGGTCATGCGACTTGGAGATGGGTGAATAAGACCATTCTATTTTGGCATGTTTTCCTTATTATAATTTTGAATATCTTTACCTGTGCTATCCTGACATACCATACTCTCCTTACACGGATCGAAAACCCCCTGACTATGATTCAACCCCATATTTCCCTTAGAGGAATCAGCAGAGGTGGTTTTATCACAGGGAGCAGGATCAATCATATTAGAAAAAACCAGAGAACATTTAGATGAAAAAGAAGTCGGATCCTTACAAATAATTAAATTTGAGCAATTAGGATCCTTACATTGATTCATAAAATGACCTAAAAGATTTGCATAATATGAGCTAGTTTGCGCATCTTGAACAACAATTTCTTGTTTCCAAGAACCCCCTTTGGACTGAAGAATAATAAACTTAGGAAAGGGTTGAAGGAGGTCTAATGAAAGACAAAACCTAATAGAATGATGCAGTTCTTCATGCAGGTTCAAATCATGCCAAATAAATTTCCCAATCTTGTTAGCGATAGCTTCAATAATATCCAAATATGTATATTCCAATGGTAATGTTGGTAATTCAACCCAAAAAGGCATTGAAGCACATGCATATGCATGAAATTTAAAATTAGGAGTCCATTTCACTAAACAAATACCAATACCATTAGAAAACCAATATTTTATGCAAAAACATCATTTCGAGCATTGGTAGAATAAAAAATTGCAACAAAAAAATTTGAAGCATGATCTAGGTAGAATAAGTCAAGAAGCCCTAACCAGTTACATTTAGCCCAAGATTAAAATTCATTAATTGGTAAAAAAGACCAAATCTTACCAATGATCTCTTTTTCCTGCATATACGATACTTGTGAGTCCAAAATACCATCTTCAATTTGGAGCAAGGGCACAACCTTATCCATGATAGGTTGCAGAGTCGAATTTGAAGGATTTTTCCTATAACCACCCATCTTCAAATATTTAGTGTAACCCTGCTGATTGTAATTAACCTGATAATTCTAAATAGGGATATCGTTTGGCGCAGTGACAAACCTAGGATGCAAGGGATAGCTATGAGGATTCTGAAGAGGAACATTATTTGGTGAAGTTATAAATTTAGGGGGTTGGATAGGTAAAGAATTAGGCTAGGAAACAAAAGATGGGGTGTTAGGGTTAAAATCTCCAATCAATGAGTCATTAGACACATAGATAGGTGTTGGTAAAAGGGTCCCTGAACAAATATCAAAAAATGGCTGAACCCTAGTGCGGTGAAAACCATCCGAGGGTTTTGGAGCCTGTGAAAAACCCTTGGAGAAGTTATTCTGCTTATGATAATGATGATTTGAACCTTGAGCCTTGCCACCCCAATTACCACAATGAGGGAAAAAAAGATGGGAAACCCTAGAGCCAAAGCCTGTACTACCAACAAGCAACTTCTCCTTTCCATCTAATGAAAATGACCTCTCCCTTCGTTCCCATTTCTGATTTCACAAATTTCACTCCTTTCGCTTCTATTAGACTCATAATATATATTATTTCTTCTTTTATTTTTGAAATAGAGAAAATGAATGTTAAAACTTCTATCAACAATATTATCATTCTTAAATCTTATTAAAATTATCTTTTCATTCTCTTGTGGAAGTTATCTTAGTCTTTCATCTAATCCTGGGGGTGTTGTAGAGATACCTAAAACTCTAACAATAGTGGACCTAAGAAATAGGATCACCTTAGCTATTTTTTATAATTGACTTGTTTATATTTAGAAACCTCCCCAAAAGGAGAGCTTTTCAAATACACATTTATACCAAGTAAAAATATGCAAACTCATGCATACCATTCTATTTTTCTTTCCATGCAATAATACATTATTTCCATGTGAAATTCTCATGCATAATAACTCATGTATTGATAATATCATGCTAAAGTCATAAAATGTACTCATCTCATTTAATAACATTTACATGGAGCATTTATTCATCTAATGACTATCCATGCAACTCTCCTCATAACATCAAATACTCACATCACATTCATATTTCTCACTATTAGTTATTTCATGCAATTGAAATCCACATATCTAATATCTACAACAGTGTTCATGCTAATTTACCTTGAGCATTCCCTAACATATAAAAAATATTTCAATCACAATATGTGTACCATCATAAATTGTAAGCAGCTAAAATGTTTTAATAATTTCATGATTATTTAGCACCCACCTTAGTGTATTTTCATACTAGGACTTCATATGGCACTTAATAGACACCTAAATTCAAATATAAGTCCTCTATCATTTTAATATTGTTTAAAATCAAGGCAGGTCCTTATTCATAAGTTTTATCTCTATTTTTTATCCAATCACATAATTTATTTCATCACCAAGGCCCTATGTTACCATTTGTGGCCTGCATGCTTTGCCTTGATCTCAGAATTGGGTGTACTATGTAATTTGGAATTCCCTAATTATTTGGAACTTGTGGTCTTAATATTTTCTTTATTTCGGTGGAACATAAAACCTAGGGCATTTTTTTCCCAGGGACATAACACCTAGGGTGTTTTGTTCCCCAAAGACCAATCCTAAATTGGATCTGGGGTCCCTTCTTGGTGATTTAGTGGGATATTTGGATCTATAATTAGACTTCTTGTGTTTTAACCCTCAAGATATTTGGAGAGGTATATAAACATCCTATCTCTCCTCATTTTGGAAACCATGATCAATATTATGAAACACTTGTTTTTAATACATCAAGGTGAGCATTCAAGCATTTAAGATCTAGACTTCTTCTCAAGAATTCAAGGTGTTCTTCTCCATGGATCAAACTTATTTCCCTCATTGAAGTCCTAGTAAAGGAGTGTTCAATAAAGGAAGAAGACACACCCACGTCTATATTTTCTTCTTCTCAATCAATAATTGTGGTAGATTACAACATCCATCATATGAGGTTTTGTCTTTCATAATTTCCTTTTGGTTTTTTGGGTTAAGTCAAAGCTATTACACCAATGAATTTGGTCAAATTCAAAGAAGCATTTTCATTATCAAGGTATGATACATTCTATTTTTTAGATCTAGCCTCTATCATATGAAAACATGCTTTCGTTTCTTTTATTTCATTTCAAGGTTAATTTCAGAGAGGGGTTTAACTGAGGAAAACCCCTCTATCCAACCTTCATTACTTTTCTATGTGCAATTACATGTATCATGGCTATCCAGACTTGATCTAACAAGTATAGGTTCTATTAGGAGGTCTGCAACTAGAATTGGGAAAAAATAATAGGAATAAAATGCCATAGGATTCTTGTTGCCAATAAAAAAATCCCTAGGGTGTTTTTTACTTGATAGATCATCTCCAAATTTAGTTTATAGGTCAATAAAATTCTTGGGTTTTTCATTTCAGGTCATTGTAGCTTCCTGTCTATTTTCTGTTAATCAAATGTTTATGAAATTATTCATATTTTCTTATTTATCCTTCTATTATGCATCATAATCTCATTCATCCATTCAAATCGGTGAAGGATCATTGAATCACTTAGAGCTTAAGTCCTACTTGAGCCTATTGAGACATTTTCCTTATGATTACGTAATAGGAAAGGGGGGAACAATTCACATTGCATTGTCAATCCTTTTGCTTAATGTACAATATGAATGCATGAATAAGGATAATGTGTTCTCTTTAATTTAATCCCTTGCACATTCTAATGATATTAATAATAAAGATCATATCACATCCCATGAATATTAACATAGAATACAAATCATAGACACCACAAGAGCATAAAATATATCTCAAAATAAAAGTTGACAAATTTAAATTCAAACTCACAAAAGATGTGCAAAAACTCAATAGAAATAAGTACAAAAAAAAGGCTTTTCATAGATAAATAGAAAATTTGGTGGCTAGTTCATCACAATAAATAGAATTTTTTCAATGCTAGCCCGTACAATACTTCCAAATTTCATGAAAATTGAAAACAAAATTAAAATTGAAAAATAGTTCACATATACAAAGTGACTAAGACTAGTCACAATGAGAGAGTAGAAGCTATAAGACACCTTAAATCCAATGTGTGCTAAAGAACATGACCACACACATGAAAAAAATTAGTCTAAAATACTTTTACATTAGGTGATGACAACATCAGTCATCCTTAGTCATTTTTTCTAACTTGATTTTTGGAAGATACTCCTAGCCTTAGTGCCTTGTGATAATATTTTTAAGAAAGACTCATCCATCAATTAATCATGTGACATAATTCATAGAATTTTACTTTCCTTCTTATATCCCACATGTAGAAGAACTATCAATTCATTAGAAATGCATCACTTTCATAATATATAGTTCATATTTTTTTAAAAAAACTGATGGATATGCAATCCCAAGAAAAAGTTGTACAATCACTCTAAACACTTTAAGGTTTTTTTAGTTTCCTTTTTGCAATATAATATGCAATATGAAAACATGCAATCACATTTAGAAAATACCATGAGTTTTACTTTTATACATGACAACCTAAGTTATTTTCCCAAGAAAACAATGCAAATTTGACATCATGATCCTTTTCATAAATGATCTATGTCATAAATTCATTTTATTTTTACCTTGCATCACATATGCAAAATTCATCCCTAGAAGAATTAAAAAAAGAATGAATCAATTATCCTTATTGTCCTATCATGTAATGAACAATCATTAATCCTCTTTTAGATGCATCTCATACATTTAAATTCATATTTTTAATCATCATCTAAGAATTATCTATCTAAACAAAATTACATAATCACATCAATAAATATAGTTCATCCATAACTAGGTGCTTCAAGATATCATTTACTTAAAACAAGGAAGGAAATAAAGTAGTCACATGCTACACATATATACACACCAGATCTTAGAAATAACCTTATACAAAAATGGTATTACCCTGAGAGAATTTACTTTCACTTGCGTGACTCTCGAGCAAGGGACACCCTTTACTTTCCTGTCAGGAGTTACTATAACTAGGAGACTATCTCCCTACTCTAGTTGGTGCACATAGCTCCACTACCGACTCAAAGAACTAGTACTTACATATATACACTAATAATTATTTAAATTGAGGTTCATGACATCAAGTGTCACAACTAAGCTTGGTGAACTCAAGGCTCTAGAGTGGAACCTAGAGATTTGAGACCAAAATTTAAGGACCACCACAAATTTAATAATAATAAAAATTCATATAAATTATCTATTAATTTGCATAATTAATAAAATTTGCAAATTATACATAATTAAGTGTAAATAGTGCCGCATGTTCAAATATACATGCTCAAAGATATAAAATTACATTCCAACATAAGAAAAAGTACATAAGTCATTAACAAGGATAAACATAAGGAAACATATAGCTCTACAATAATCATAAGGTCATATACTATGAATATGCAATATATAGAATATGAATCTCATCTTGACAAGAACTTCTGATATTTTTATCCCTAAAACACAAAGTGTGTGAGAAAATTGTCAAAGTGCATTTTCACCGTACCACAATGTGATTACACTTCCTCATAATGTTTCATGAAATGAAAGATACCCATCCTGGCATGAGGAAGTCTAAAAATGTGAGACTAGGAAGAGAAATGGGATTCGTGTCACATGATATAATCAAATACTATACAATGATATCATGGACAAAAAAATGCACATTTAAATATCGAAATAGAAGCAAGAATTCTTTATTTTTGCTAACATTTTGTAAATTTGGTTCCATCTCAAACATATGGAAAACATAACATGAATTTATGTTAAGCGTGAAGATGATGTGATCACTCAAGGAGCCTAGTAGATTGATCTAGTTACTTGGTTAGGATCACTAAGATTCCTAACCCTCCAATTCCCCAATATCTTAATTAGGGCTTCATAAGGATTCAAATTTTTCTTCTAAGGACTCTCTCAAGGTCCTTCACTCCTTGAATGTCTCATTTCAACTCCTAGGTAATCCCATCATAGTTTCAAGGTCTTTTCCCTTCATTGCTAATTCTCATGCCAATTTCTTCCTACCTCCTTACAAAGTTGATGAATCTTGTAGGGGTGTGGGGGTAGGCTATTTATTATTTTGTTTCACTTCTTGATCCAATTTATCAAGATCTTCAACTTGTCTTTTTACTGATCTCACCAAAATCTTTGTTTTGGCCTTGTAATCCTATAGCCCCAATTAGGCCTCCTAGTCTGGATTTTTCGGACTTACTCCAAAATATTCCCAAATATCACATAAATATGGTTATGAATTCTTGGTACCTAGGGCATGCCCTCAATTATTTCATGGGTCTTTGGGTCTCAAGCCTCTTTACAATGCCCTGACTCAAAATGGAGGGTTTTACAAGGGTTTCAAGGGCTTCTAGGTACTCACTACTCATGGTAAGTTTGGATTGGGTTAATGGATTGATAAACCTATTAGATATCCATCTTGATACTATTTAATTCTCTTCTTGGTCTCCAAATCCTTTTAGATATGCTATCAAGTCACCCTTGCAAGTAAAACAAGTTTTACACTTCCTTGTCCCTAGTTGGGCAATGACAATTCTCACCTCAGGAAAGACCTTAAAATTGGCCATTTCACTTTCTAGACCTCCACCAAAGGTATTGAAATTGTACATTTTCTCCTCTACCATGCCATAATTGGTTGTGATTAACACATGGTAGGATTTCATGGGGGAGCCATGTTTCTACCAAAAACTATTTACAGGCCAGAGAACTGGCAAACACAAAAGATTTACTCTAAGCCTAACAAAACAACTAATAAACACTCCAAATGATACAAAATAGAAAGTGAACAAAAAATATTGATTTTATATTTCTTTTCCAATTATAATTAATTACAAAGGATGATATTGCTGCATCAAAGTCTCGGACTGTGTCCTCAAAACAAGTAATAGAGAATTAAATTGCTTAAACCAAAATTTCCAAAAGATGCCAACCTCGGTATTTGGGCCTATTAGGTCTTCAATAGCTTCTAGATTCAATATTTAGGGTGTTTAGGACCCTATACAACCTAAAATAATGGTCGGACCTTTTAGGACAAAATTTGTCATGCAACTTTTGCAAAGTTGCTAAAGTTGTTATGACAACTTTTTAGCAACTTTTGCTAAATTCCTCCTATCTACTCACAGACCTCAAAATGACTCATAAAAAGATCATTTAACCTAACTAAGATCATTTGAGGTCATTTAAGACTAAAAAACAATATTTTAACCATATTTCCATTCTTGGACCTATTTTAGTAGTTTTAGGACTAAGTTAAGTCCTAAGGGTACCTTGACTCATTGATCTATTCAAACTACCCAAACCCTAGATTAATCCTATATTCTATTCTCATAACACACTTAGGTCCTATTGGAACCTATTATCAACCCCTAGTCTGGCTAGGACTAGTACAAGCCAAAAATGGAGGACTCTCTAGCCTAGGTCCTAGGTGCTCCTGCACCATTCTCCCCTAAAAAAAGCAATCAAGTCCCATTGATGGGGATTAAGTCATTATCTGAGATGATGGAGTCAAGTGTGCCAAATATTTCCACAATGTCCTAGTAGAAGTTAAGGATAAATATTTCATTTGCATCCTTCAGTGCCACAACCTCTATCCATTTAGTAAAGTAATTTGTGGCTGTAAGAATCCACTTGTGGCTAGCATTGGAAGGTGGATTGATGGGGCCAATGAAATCCAATCCCCACTTTGTGAAGGGTTTCTCTACTTTGATAGGATGCAATGGTAAGGCTGAAAACTTCTATTTTCCTACAAATAGAGTACAACTCTTACATCTCCTCACTCAAGCAAAGGCATCCTTATGCAGGTTGGACCAGTAATACCCTGCTCTCATCACTTTCAGAGTAGTAGTCCTTGCTGCAAAATGGCCTCCAGATGCTCCATCATGGAATTCCTCAAGAATTTTGTCTATCTGGTTTGGCTCAACACACCTTAGTAAAACACCATTATAGTCTTTTCTATACAAGACACCATCCAAGATGAAAAATGGAATGGCCTGAAGCCATAAATACCTTCTTTTGGCCTTGTCAAGACCTTGGGGACATTCATCAATTAGGAAGTAGTGTTTTATTTCTATTGTCCAACTTGTAGGATCTACATCTTGATTGATTAAGATAGCATCACCTTCTGATTGATTATTGTCATCTTGTCATTCTGCCAGTTTCTCACACAATCCTTTACCTCTTATCAACTTGGTGATTTTAATTTGAACATTATACTCCATTACCTTAGTAATCCAACTGACTCTTTTATGATTCAAATCCTTGTTCAAAAGGAAATCCTTAATACAAGGGTGAGAAACCATGAGATGAACTGTATTGTTGGAAATAAAATGCCTAAATGTTTTCAAACTTCTTACCACTGCCAAGACATGCTTCTCCATAAAGGTTTAGTTCAACTCATACCCATCTAAACATTGATTGTAGAAGGCCACTAGTTGCTCCTATTTATCATCATTTTGTTGAGCTAACATGGCATATATGGTATCAATATTCCCAAATGCATAAAGAGTGAAGTCTTTTGAGAAATTAGGGTTTACTAGAGTAGGGAAAAATGTTATTACCTCCTTTACCTCTTCAAAACACCTTTTACCTTATCTTGTCCAATAGATGATTACATTCTTCTTTAGCATATGTTTCATAGGCTTGAGCAATGCTGCAACATTTGGGATGAATCTCCTCAGGAAATTAATTCTCCCAAGGAATTTTTGTAGCCCCTTCTTGTGTGCTAGTAATGGAAGCGTCAGGATTGCACTTATCCTTTTAGGGTCAATGGTTGTGCCCTCTTTAGAAACAATATTTCCTAGAAGCTTACCCTCATGGACAACAAAGATTCACTTCTTTGGGTTCAATGAGACTCCAAACTCCCTACATCTCTCAAAGATCTATCTTGAATGAACCAAGTTCTCATTAGTATTTTTTGAAAAAATAGTTATGTCATCTAGATAAACTAGGACAAACTTATACATTAGGGAAGAAAATACCATCTCCATATCTTTCTAGAAGGTTGCACTGGCATTAGACATCCCAAAAGGCATCTTCCAATATGCCATGGTACCCCACTTAGTTGTAAAAGTTGTCTTGTACTGGTCTTCTTCTTTTATGAGGATCTGATTATATCCAAAAAAAACCATCTAGTAATGAGAATCTATCTGATCCTAATACAAACTATAGTATATGCTCCATGGAAGGTAGTGGGTGGTGATTTTTAAGTGAGGCCCAGTTAAGATCCCTGAAATCTACACACAACCGAATTTCACCATTCTTATTCCTGACAGGCACCAAGTTAGAAACCCATGAAGTATGCTTGATAGGGAATATAATGTTAGCCTCAATCATTTTTCTTAGTTTATCCTTCATTAATACCTCCAACTTGGGGTTGATAGGCATCTACTTTTGTCTTACAGGTTTAGTATTAGGTTCAAGCTCAATAGTGTGTTGAGCTAAATGAGGGTCAAACCCTTTCAAGTCATAGTACTCCCATGCAAACACATCATTAAATTCCTGGCATAATGAGACAAAATATTGTTTCTTAGGTTGAATACATACCTTTCCAAGTTTTAGGAACTTATCCCAAAGTATCTCAATGGGTTGATAGTGTTCCTTCTTCATAGTAATGTTTGCCTTATCTCCTCTAAGATGGTCATCAGAGTTAAAGATAGACTCAAGGGTGACTAACCCCTTGGGTAACTTGTTAGTTTTCAATTAAAACATCTGAACATTATATTGATGGGCATACTTACTCTGATTTGCATTAGAGAATTTAGCTTCTTCCAAAAAAAAGTTTAAGATTTATTCATCACTTTCAAAGATTTTATAGCTTACCTGATTATCTGGAACTAAAGGTCTTACAAGGATCTTCACATACTGTTGTATTTTAGTTTTGCTGACCTCCTTAGGAATGTCATATTCAGCCCCCATAGTAGCCATCTTGTATGCTTGCTTGTTCTAATTTCTTGGAATAGAGATTAGGTTAAAAGCATCAAAACCTTAAATCAGATCCCAAAATTTGTGCATGTACATCTTGAGCACATCATTTTTGGTGAGGTTGGTATTATGAATCTAATTAACTATTATCTCACTATCACCAAAGACTTGTAACACTTGATTCCCTTCTTCCTATCCCACTCCAAACCATGGATTAAAGCCTCATATTCTATTGTGTTATTAATGCAGCTAAATGAAAAGCATACAACATAATAATACCTTTATTTGTTTCATGAAACTAGAACAACCCCTCCTCCTACACCAATCTTGCTTATGGAACCATCAAAGAACAAGTGACATAGATGATTATGTTGTTGTTCTAGATCCTTATCCTCTTTATTCATTAAATTTGGGATTAAAAAATTCTTCTCATGGATGATATACATTCCTATTCTAAACACTTCCATGTTCCTAAAAGGATTAGCTTCTAGGTTTTCTTCTACCTACTCATCCAGCGCAATGTCTGGGATATTTTCAATAGGAGTCTGTGGTTCTGAGACAACAAGTTGTTTCTCCTAGAATTTTAGGTTGGCATTGATGGGAGTAGGAGTATAGGGATCCACATGATCTTTTGCAAAGTTTTCTAATTTGATTCTGACCCTTGTACCATACTTGGTCTTGAAATACAGGTGAGACCAATATGATGAAAGATACCCACCCAACTTGGGAGTAAAGTATTTTCTAAGGCAAATGGAAAAGTAAGGTGGTAGGTCAATGACATAGACATCCTAAGGGATGGATAAATTAGGACACTATTTAAATGTGAGACTTAGGTTCTTTATTACTTTGACTATATTGACTGATGATCCATCTAATAGGACAATAGGCCTATCTAGAGGCTCATAAGATAACCCTAAGGTGTTAACCAACTACTTAGGTATGACTGAGATACTTTCTCCTGAGTCAATTATAAATTTATACACTAAGAACTTTCCAATGATAAGAGTGACATAAAGGGAAGGGGGCTTGACCTGTGGAGTCTGTTGGTTATTTGTAGACTATAAGATTGCTACCACATTTTGTTGATCTTTATGGGACACATCGGCCATCAAAACCCTAGGTTGTTCTAAAATATCTCTATCAGTCAATGAGATTTTAGACAAAGCATTAAGCATTAATTCCTTTTTCCTAAGAATGGCTAAGGTATCTAGCATGGGTATAGTTATAGAAGTTTTCTTCATTTTTTATACAATATTAAAGGAACCAAAGCTTACCTTTGACTATCCTTTCCCCGTAGCAACCTCTGGTTGTGTTGGTGCAAGTTGTGCCACTTTCTTCATAGGCTCCTTGGCTGGTATAGATTGTCCCTGAAGCAAAATTTGAACATCCTTGGTTTGTGAAACTACAACCAGGGCTTGATGACTTGTAGAAGTTGGTTGCTTTGCATCCCATGGCCCTTGTCTTAGACCTTTTGTTAACTTAAACTGGGACATAATTTTTGTTACCACTGAGGGTAAATTTAACCCCACATAACTCCTCACTCTTCCAATTCATAAGAGCCACATCAGGCATACTATGTTCATTTGGGCCAACTGGTTGATTGGGCTGCATTTGAGGTTCTTGTGGCACCTCCCGGTGAGTCATAACGATGATCTATATTGTAAGGGCCTCACCAAATCCATTGGGACAAACTCCTTGAATGTGTTGCTAGTTACACGGGCAACCCCATTCATAATATTGTGCCATATTGTTTTGTGGTACCAGAGCAATATCCCTAGAGGTACCAGGAATGTTATGATTGTAGGGTTGGTTGGCTCTTTAATTATAATTCCTTTCTTAGCCTTGCTAACTTGACTGATAAGGGGGTCTATTTTGCTTGTATCGGGCCTAGTATGGAGCTTGGTAAGGTTGTCGGTAAAGATGGAACTACTACCTTTTGAGACTAACAAGCTCATTGGTAAAGTTTTTCAAGGTCTTTTTGATTTCCTTCAGTTCTTGGGACTGGTCTATAGCTAGGCTAGTAGCCTATTGGGAAGGAGCTGGGGTAGGGGGAATAGATGCCAAAGTTGGAATTGCTTCAGGAATAAGTTTCAATTCTAGGAAGATGGGAATTGAAGGCCTTGGGGCTATTTTCCCAGCTTGAATGAGACCATTCTTAGCTCTTATGGAAATATCAAAGGTTGTTGGTAAGTTGTTTCCCCCCATACACTAGATCATCACAAAAATGTCAATGTTAAGTGCCCTCAAATAATATAGGAAAGTATGTTGGTTTGAATGCCTAACTATTACTAGGATCTTGTTCCATGTCCTTTGGAACCTAAAATTAAAATCCATCATGTGTTCATGGGGAGCCCTCTTTATGGTAGTCAAATGTTCTACCAAGGAAAGATGGTTAGATTTATCCTCAAACTAAGCAGTCAAGGCAACACCTAGTTCATCCCAGGTTGCTATAGAGTTAACTTCTAAACCCCTAAACCATTGCAAGTATTTTCCCTTAAGTGATGTTGCTAACAACCTAACAACCACATCAGGGTTATGTGATAAAGATAACAAAGGGATGCAACATCTCTTATGTGTTCAATGGCCAAGGTTTGATCCTCTCTGGTAAAAATGGGAAAATTTTTAAGAGATCCTATGGGTAGGTCATTATGTTGCTGCAAATTCATAGGGCTACCCTAGTTAAAAGCCACAAAAGGATCATTTCTAGCCAGAGGTGGATTTGAGAGAATTTCTACTATTAGGGATACTTGAGCTATTAGGGGTGGTGGTGGAATAATAGAAGCAATTGTAGAGATATGAATATAATTAGTAGGTTGAGATGCACTAGGCTAGGACTGAGTGTCCTTGTCTTCCCTTCTCTTCCTTTTAGGTGGCGCTATCTCTATATATTCAAAAGCATTCCTACTCTACCTGGTTTGTATCCTAATCATATGCTGGTAAGACTGATCTACATAAAACAAAGATTAGAGTCGCCAAGTATGATATCTCACAATTCATAATAAGAACATAGCTACTGCTCATACTAGATAGCAACTCATATGCAACTTTTTCTAGAATACTGGCTCAAAAGAGTAAGTCCCACCAAGCGTGCCAAAAACTGTTATCACTTAGGATTGCACCTGCAAAATGGCCTAGTGTGAAACTTAGCAATCCTTTGAAACATCAGACTACTTTCAAGTTGTAGGTGACCTATAATTAAAGTAGACCTTTGGGTTAAGGGTCGGCTTCCCTTGAATCACCTTGAAACTAAATTGGACTTAGAAGGGAAAAGGGAACATAAATGCATTAACTTGAAAACTAAAAATGAAACTAGGGTGACTCACCAAATTTGAAAGATCTACAGATTGCAAAAATACTCATAATGTGACGTAAAGCATAAATTAGAAGTTCCCAAATTTTATCCTAATTATAATGCTGCCCTTAGGAATAATAAGGTGTTGATTATAGATAGGAAGGGAAATGGGTTCCACAACTTAAAATACTTGTAAATGCACACAAATTAGGACTTTAGGCAAAAAATGTTCTTTTGAACATTCAAATGAGAAATATATCAAATAAAGGATCAATTTTAATCACAATAACCTTGACACAAGACTCATCAAATAACTCAAAAATCAATAGGGAAAAGAAGGACAACTGCTATGCATTCAATCAAAAGGAGCCAAGACATAATCTGCTTCTCCAAGAGCTACAAACATACATATCTCAAAGTGAGATAGGATGCAAGAACTGCTTCTATCACAAAATGTGAGAGGTATAAATAGGTGATGGGGTATAAAACTACATCTCCAAGAAATTTGGAATCCCATGATTGCCTCCACCAAATTCAGGACCGAATAGGAGCAAAATATTCACTTAGGTCCATGGGATATGTTATCCAAAATTAGGTTACTTAACCTCCCCTAAAGGTTGTGAAAATTGGAGATTTTTAGAATTTATTCCTTCAAAAACTTTCTCCTTCAAAATCAAATCTCACCTAATTCCCCTAATCATGCCTTGGTAGGTAATATTTGAACAAGATGATTTATAAAACATCACTTGTCAAATATTTTACAATAAGAAATATGCATTATTTAACATTAAAATATCCTATTTAATAATGGCCCCTAATTAGACTTGATAGGAAATACATTATCAAACACCAAAACCTAGGTATCTAGGGGTCATGTTTACATTTTTAATCTTGCTTATTAAAATAACTTTCATTAAAATATTCTCAATTTCCTTTAATGAAAGTTCCTATTTTCCTTCTTAATTGCCCCTTTCTTTTAGGAAATATTTCAAAAATCTTTAAATCATATAGTTATGACATAAACCCCACCTTATGTTTATAAAATAAACATTTCAAAAAAATTCCATTTTTAATATGTTTTGGAAACTTATCTAAATCAATTCCTTGCCCTTTTAAACTACTCCTCCTCAAAAAACTCTAGCTTTATGAAGGATTTCGAATGGAAGGAGAGACTTATTCTTTTGGGAAACTTTCCTTTGGTTTAGGCTTTTCCTTGATTAGTATTCGAATATGGTGTATAAGACAAAAGGTAAGTGTTTATCCTTCATTTCATTGCAAAGTTTTTAATTTGTTGTTTTGTCTTGGCTTGTGGCTGCTCCTTCTTCATTTCTTCCATTATTTGGAAGTATTATTTTTGTCCTTTTCTTCCATAGCATGGGCATGACCAAGCTTGTTTCTAACTTTTGATCATTGAGGGCATCATATAGCTGCTCTTTTGACGATTATTTTTCTTATGAAGATGTAGATTTTGTTGTGCCCTTTTCTTTGAGGGATACACATGAAAATGTATCATATTTTCTTCTATTGATCCTTGAAAATATAGATTTATAAGATGTGTATATAAATTTTGTCTTTGATTTTGTTGATATCCTTATGCAAATGTTGTTTTGGTTAAGATATATGCAGATTTTTCTATTGCTCCATTTTCTTTGTCCTGTAGCAATTATTTGTTTCTCTTTATCATGGAATCAATGAAGATGATCATTTCACACTTCACATTGTGATGTTGGTCTCTGGATAATACCTTTTTTATATTTTGCATGCATTTATAGATCATTTCTTTGAAAGATAAAAGAAGCTTACTATTATGCACTTATGATCATACCTTTTATGCTCATGGTGGAATGATGCACCTACATGATTGTCTTGGATGCTTGATCTTAATGCAGAATCATATTGTATTATCATTATCATGTTGTTCTTTATCATTTTATTGCCTCTAACTCCTTCATGCATGAGTTATAGTTTATGATGCATGCCTTCTTGTTATCCTGAATGTTCCATTGATTATTATTGCTCCATTGATTGCCCCCTTTTTTGGATCAGTGCTTCTCCCTTAGGTAGTGGGGAAAATTAGAAACTCTATGGAAATAGAGATTTTAATAACCCTCATAGCTTCAATATGTAGTACTATGAGGCTTTAAATTTGATCATGAGTGTTCTTGTTCTATAATTTGAATTTTTCTAAGAGGTTTTAGAAGGCCTCTTCGCTCTGCCCACTTTGCAGAGAAACACAATTGATTGTTCCTTTGGGGAATACAACATATTCATAAGTGTTTTTTCTTAGACAATAGCTATCCTTTAAGGGTAGCTTTGTGATAGCTTCCATAAAAGGCCTCCTATTGTCTACAAAATGGTAAACAACAATATAACAACTTCTTCTATACCTAAACATGGAAAAAAATAAGTTAAGAAAACATGGTACCTCTCCTCCATGCATCATTTGATTTTACACCTTTGAGCATGGTTTAGTTTGAAAGGTTATGGCCATACATGTAGATGCATAATTGTAGATATAGACAGGTCATTGGATATCAATTATTTCTTAGATATTATAGATCTAACCCTTTTCATCATGTAGGTTTTGGAGCAAGTTAGGATTTGGAGTGGGCTCAACATTCTTCTTTCAATTAGGCAATGACCTGTACCCCATTATCTATTTGTATTTACTTATGTAGGGTATATGTAGCCATAGATTATTGAAGGCTATGCTCACATTCTGTGTGAGATCATATGATTTTCTTTTCTTTCCTTTATGCACTTACTTACCATTCATATTTAGATTTTGGATATGATCAGTATATGTATGCCATTTATTTTGGATATGATTTCAATTCAGCTTGGGAAATGAACTCAAATCTAATCTAGATTATTAATAATTGCAAACTAGGGTATCTTAGCAAGATTACCTAGTAAATAGGCTAACAAAATCAACCAATTGAATTAACATAAAAAATGGTAATAGTAGCCTTTGCATCTACCTTTCCATGCCACTTGACAAGGTATTCAAGATAAGTTATGTGCCTAGTCTTCTTGATGACTTGGGAGCTCAAGAGCTTCTCATCTTAGAGGCTTGGAGTAATAGGAAACTACATACTTTCCAATTCTTTTGTAACTTCATCATGTTCATCACATCAAATAGGGATAGGTCCATTGTAAAGTACTAGATCTTCCACATTGAATACTGGTGAGAAGCCTAAATCTGATGGAAAGTCTACCTTGTAGGCATTGGTCCCATACTTGGCTAGGATGGCACATGGACCAATCATCTTCATCTATAGTTTGTGTGGGATCCCCTTCTACAATCTGGCCTTATTGAGATGTACCATGACAAGATCTCCCGCTTTGAGATGGAGGCCTCTTCTCCTTTCATATACCTTGTTCTTGGTCTTAGTGGTACTATCCTAAAAAGATAGTTTGACTGTATCATGGACTTCCTTCATGGACTGAGAAAAGTCCTCTACATAACCACTTCTTGTTTCTATTTCTCCAAGCTCTCTCAATTCAAGGATGCCTCTTGGGTGTAACCCATAAACTATCTCAAATGGACTCTTGTTGATAGTCCTATTGATGGTATCATTGTAGGCATACTCTGCTTGTGCTATCATCTGATCCCATGATTGACCTTACACTTTAGTAAAGCTTCTTAGAATTTTCCCCAAGCTCCTATTGACTACCATAGTCTTCCCATTCATTTGGGGGTGGTATGCAGACCCAAATGACAAATTAGTGCCAAGTTTATGCCATAAGGTTTTCCAAAAATGATTCATAAACTTAGAGTCCCTATCAGATACTATGATTAGTGGAAATCCATGAATCCTCACCACTTCTCTAAAAAAAAATTTGGCTATATGGAAAGCATCATGAGTGGTCTTGCATGGTACAAAGTGATCCATCTTGCTAAACATATCTACTATCATATATATGTTGTCAAGTACATGCTTGGTCTTAGGAAATCCTACCACAAAGTCCATGTTGAGGCATTCCCAAGGTATATTGGGAATTGGAAGGGGTTGATACAACCCTACATTGGATGAAGTTCCCTTGGCCTTTTGACAAATTATGCAAGTTTCCACATATCTTTTTATCTCTTGATTCATTCTAGGCCAATAATAAAATCTTTGAACCAACTCTAATATTTTATGGACTCCAAAATGTCCACCCAATGACCCATTATTTTTTTCTTGAATGAGGTTATCTCTCATGGAGCCTCTAGGCACACATAGTTTCCCTCCCCTAAACAAAAGACCTTCTTGGATGAAGTGATCAACATATCCACTATGAAAATTATTTTGAAAGTATTTTCCTACCTTGTAAGGTGCTGAGAAGTTTTCATCATCTGGATACAAATCTTTGAAATTGTCTATGTCTATTCTTCTTAGATGAATTTATTGGACTGTCAAGTGTCTCTGGCATAATGCATCTGCTACCTCATTTTGTTTCCCTTTCTTGTGCTTTATGGTGAAGGTATAAGACTAAATGTACTCAACCCACTTCATGTGCTTGTCACTTAACTTATCTTGGGAGTTAAGAAAACTTAGAGCTTGGTTGTCAGTATAGAATACAAACTCCTTAGGAAGGAGGTAATGCCTCCACTTCCTTAAGGCTTGGACCAAAGCATACAACTCCAAATCATAAGAGGAGTACTTATTTTTAGCCTCACTCAATTTTTCACTATGAAAGGCCACTAGTTGGTTTTCTTGGCTTTGGACTACTCCTATGGAAATGTTGCTAACATCACACTCAACTATAAACAACTTCTCAAATCTAGGTAACACCAATATTGGTTGGGTTTCAATAATTCTTTTCAAGGTCTCAAAACCTTTTTCAACTTTCTCACTCCATTGGAATTTAGCCTTCATGCCTCCTTTGATGGTGTCTAGAACCAGTGCACAAATTTCACTTAAATGTTTGATAAAATTCCTATAGAATTAAGCCAACCCATGGAAGCTCCTCACTTCTTTAGAAGATTTTGGAGTAGGCCACTTCAAAATTGCTTCCACCTTGCTCATGTCCTTTTTTAGGCTACCATGTGAAATCACAAAGCCTAGGTACACCAATTCAATTTTCATGAACTCACAGTTATCAAGATTTATAGTGAGTTTATGTTCTTGCATATTTTGTAACACCTCTTTCAAATGCATCAAATTATCCTCCTTGGACTTGTTGAAGATGAGGATGTTATCTAAGTAAACCACCACCCATTTTCCAATTAAGTCTTTCAACATTTCATTCTTCAACCTCATAAAGGTGCTAGGGGAATTGGACAACCCAAAGGACATAACTAGCCACTCATATAAGCCTTTAGTGGTCTTGAAAGTGGTTTTCCACTCATCTCCCTCCTTAATTATAATTTTGTGGTATCCACTCTTGAAAACCAATCTTAGGGATAGGAAACCTATACCTTATGGTAATCCTATTGATGGCCCTAGATTTGGTACGCAACCTCCAATTTACTTATTTCTTAGGCTCTAATATTGTGTGAACAACACAAGGGCTATTACTTTTTCTTATAAGGCCTTGATCAAGGAGTTATTTAATTTTCTTGGCTATTTCCTCATTTTGTAGAGGTGTCATTTTATATGCAGCTTTGTTAGGTAGGGAGGCTCCTGTGATAAAGTCAATTTGATGGCTTATGGCTCTTTTAGGAGGTAGGGTTATTGGCTTTCCATCACTCACTATGTCTTTGTATTGTTCAAGTAACCCTTGAACTTCTTTGGTTATTTCTTTCTTCTTGATTTCTTCCTCCTTTGTAGGCTTCAACACCAAGGCATACCCCACTCCTTCACCTTCCTCCAAGGTGTTTAAGAATTATTTCTCCCCTACTAATAGCACATTAGGACCCGCTGATTTTACTTCACCATCTTCTAGAAGGGACCAAATCTTAAAAGTGTTTCCATCTTTTTTAAATGAATAGGAGTTCATGGATCCATCATGGATTTCTTGCCTATCAAATTTCCATGGTCTCCCTAGTAGGAGATGTCAAGCATCCATTGGTAAAACATCACATAATACTTTGTCCTTGTACCTTCTTATGCTAAAGTCTACCCAAGATTTCTCATTTACCAAGACATGTTGACCTTTTTTAGCCATGTGAATCTATAGGGACTTGTGTGAGGTATTATTTGAAGGTTTAGTTTACTGACTTCTTCATTGGAGACTATATTGTCAAGCCGAAGTCAATAATAATCTTGCATACTTTTCTCAATATTTTGCATTTTATTTTGAATAGAGACCTTCATTGACTAGGTTCCTCCTTGATTTGTTCTTTGATCAATGTCCTCCTTATCATGAGGTTATCCCCTACTTCTAATTCTAGGGATACTTTTGTAGGTTTACTACTTGAAGACTTCTTTTGAAGGTAATTCACTCTTTTCTCTCCTCCTTGGGAAGTGGATCTTTTTTCAGGGCACCTTTATGTTGGGTGTCCATATTGATGATAATGGTAGTGTTTCATGGTGGATAAGTAGGACCCTCTCCCTTCTCCTTCTAACCTTCCTCTAAAGTTACTATTGGGTCCCTTACCTCTGCTATTATAGCCTCCTCTACTACTAGAGACTTCTCCTTGTTGTTCAGTGAGTTTGGTCTCACCTTGGGCTCTTGAATTTGAGGTTCTTCCACCATATCCTCCTCTATGAACCCTATTGTCTCTACCTCTTCCTCTACCTTGGCTATTTGAATCTTGTCTCTTCTTGAGATTCTCCTCAACTTTGAGTGCTAACTAATAGAATTGATGAATAGTCTTGGGGCTTAACAAACTTAGTTCTTCTTGGATGTTCCATCGAAGACCATTGAGGTACCTAGTTACTTTTAGGCTATCCTCTTCAACCACATGGGATATAAGGCATAATTTTTGAAATTCTTTGGTGTAGACATTGACCTCTAAGTCCTTTTGTCTCCAATTCTATCTCTTCTTATGTAGCTACACTTCATAATCATCAAGTAGATATGCTTCCCTAATCTTGCCCACCATACCTTTCCAATTTTTTATGGGGTTCTTTCCTTCCTTCACCCTCTCATCTTGCACAAAGTTCCACTAAGTAAGAGAAGACCCTCTCATCCTTTATTTATCTACCTTGACTCTTTGAGCTTCACTAATGACCTCACACTCAAAATGGTTTTCCATACCCTCTATCCACTCTATAATTGATTCAGATTCCTTCTTGCCACTAAAAAGTGGTATCCCTTCTAGTGATTTTCCACTCATAGCTTTGAGTACCCTCAAGAAGGTTTCTTCAACTAGAATAGGTTTAGGCTCAGGGACTTTGTCTTCCTCTACCACCTCTTTACCCTTTCCTTCATCTTCTTTTATCTTTGCACTCATCAATTCAGCTTTCTCTTCTACCTCTTCTAGCTTATCTCTAAGGGCTACCATTTCCTCTCTGAGAAACCTATTATCCTCCTTTTGTTCTATCACTTCCCTAGCCAATTCATCATTGGTCACCATGGTGGTCTCTCCCACTGAATCTAACATAAAATTCTACCCAAATCTTAATGTTTCATGATACCAATATGATGTGATCACTCAAGGAACCTAGTAGATTGATCTAGTTACTTGGTTAGGATCACTAAGATCCCTAACCCTCAAATTATCCAATATATTAATTAGGGATTCATAAGGATTCAAATTTTTCTTCTAAGGACTCTCTCAAGGTCCTTCACTCCTTCAATATCTCATTTCAACTCCTAGGTAATCCTATCAGAGTTTCAAGGTCTTTTCCCTTCACTGCTAATTCTCATGCCAATTGCTTCTTACCTCCTTAGAAAGTTGATAACTCTTGTAGGGGTGTGGAGTTAGGATATTTATAAGTTTTTTTACTTCTTGATCCAATTTATCAATATCTTCAACTTGTCTTTTTACCGATCTCACCAAAATCATTGTTTCGGCCTTATAGCCCTAGAGCCTCAATTATGCATCCTAGTCCATATTTTTAGGACTTACTCCAAAATCTTCCCAAAGATCACATCAAGATGGTTATGGATTCTTGTTACCTAGGGAATTTACTCAAGGATTTTATGGGTCTTCGGGTCTCAAGCCTTCGTACAATGCCCTAACTCAAAATGGAGGGTTTTACAAGGGCTTCAAGGGCTTCTAGGTACTCACTACTCATGGTAAGATTGGATTGGATTAATGGATTGATCAAACTCTGAGATCTCCATCTTTATATTTTTTAATTCTCTTCTTTGTCTCCAAATACTTGGAGCTATCCTATCAAGTCACCCATGCAAGTAAAACCATTTTTACACTTCCTTGTCCCTAGTCAGGCAATGACAGTGCTTGCCTAGGGAAAGGCCTTAAAATTGGCCATTTCACTTTCAAGGCCTTAAAATTGGCCATTTCAATTTCAAGGCCTTAAAATTGGCCATTTCACTTTCAAGGCCTTAAAATTGGCCATTTCACTTTCAAGGCCTTAAAATTGGCCACATTGGCTCTGTTAGAAAGTAAAGTCCACCAAGATAACTGAGAGGGGGGGGGGGGGGGTCAATCAGTTATTAGATAAATACAAAATTTATCACCTTTAACAAATTTTAACCATGTAAGCAATGTGATTAACAACCATAGAAAGATATACATACACAACAACACAATAACACAAGATATGTTGACTAGGGAACCTCTTGATCAAAGAGTAAACCCCGGTGAGAATGATGCCCACAAAAGATGCACTAATATGAAAGTTCCTTATGAGAGGATGGACTTTGTTAGGAGTCTTATGAAATACATTCATTACATATCAATCTCTGTTAGGAGACTTTGAATCCCTTCTAAAAGATTCTAACCCTGTTAGGAGTTATGGAAGACAGAAGGACCCACTGTCCAAACAACTTCAAGGGAAAGATCATTGAACACACTGTCTAACTGATCTCTATATTACTCAATATAATAATACAAAAAGATTACTAGTATCAACAACTTATCACTTCTCCTCTGACTGTGCCAAACTGCACCAGCTGCTTCATTAGATCTCAATACCAGATCTCTATACTTCACATATCCTCTTACAACAAGTATTGCACAATTCCGCAATTCACTTTCACAATCTTAAATTACAAACTAAACACTATAATAAGGAAATTAATCCTTCCTATATACCACACTCAAATAATTACAAATGAATTGGCATACAAATTACAAAACAAAATCTTCCACACATTACACAAAATTCCACAATTACATAAAATTGTCGGCTTCCAATTAAGATAACTCTTCACTCATGAAACCTCTAACCTTGTTGTCACATCCACATCACAATCATCATGTCTTCATCATCTATACAACTTCACATGCTTAGATTCTATCATGATTAAGAGATATCATCTGATTTCCACAAACCATTGCTCAAGAACACTGCCTGAATACTGCTTCCACTGAATTACACATAACTATCATGAATAAATAAATTTCCATATGCAATCTTAACCAAAATCTTATGAAACATCATATATTAAGTCCTCAACTCTACATAGCTTGATCTTCAATATCCCACGTGTGCTAATACAAACAAAGTCTGCTTCTCTGCTAATCTTTAGTAGATCACTGTGTTGACATCAATGACAATCACAGTCATGAATGCAACAAAAACTACTATAGAATGGCTACAAATACTCCCTCATATGATATATTCATCATTCATTCCTAAAAATCTCCCCCATTGGTATTGATGGCAACATAGATGAAAAAACATCCAAGTTCCATGAATACCAACACTGCAACACTGTTGCTCTGAAATGATTCTCAAGTTCTCTTCATTAATAAAATATTGCTTTGTTTTCCTATTCATGCTCAAATATTTTTAGTTTTCCATTTTATATTTCTTGTAACCTTCTCCCTCAAGTTCTCTTTAACTAGATGGTTTTTCATGTATCCTTCTCCCCCATTGACATCATTGACAAATGCTACATCACTATGTCAACAATAACTTCAATGTAAAAAGACACTTTTTCAGAAAATACATTCACTAGAGTCCTCATGACTTAGCTCAAAAACACATACTCCCCATTGAGGAAGTACCGACATGTAGTCCAGAAGAAAAATAAGGCTCATATACCACTGGACTGATGCAACAATCTGCATCACTTCTCAAAAGTAGGTTGGGGAATAACCCCAAGCATACTTCTCAGATACTCAAATGTATCCTTAGGCAAAGGCTTTGCAAATATATCTACAATCTGCTCTTTTTTACTTATATACTCAAGTCTAACTTCTTTCTCTGTAACTTTCTCTCTCACTACATGATACTTTATTTCTATATGCTTTGTCTCAGAATGTAGTACAAGATTTTTAGACATACTAATTGTACTGGTGTTATCACAGTGTATAACAATAGGCTCATCAAATTTTATTCCAATATCCTTCAACATTTGTTTCATCCAAATTATCTGATTACAATTGTTTGCTACTACTACATACTCTGCTTCTATTGTGCTCTGTGAAATATAGTTTTGCTTCTTTCTTAGCCAAGAAACCAATCTTCCTCCAAGGAAAAATTCTCCACCACTTGTGCTCCTTTTGTTATCAACACTACCTCCCCAATTTGCATCTGTATATGCACATAGGGTAAAGTCATCAAATTTTTCATACCATAATCCATATTCAATTGTGCCTCTTAAGTACCTCAGTATCCTTTTTACTACTGCATAATGTGATTCTCTAGGATCAGCTTGAAATATTTCAACAATTCCAACTGCATGTGATATGTCTGGTCTTGTATGAGTTAAATATTGCAATCCTCTAATCATATATCTGTATCTCTTCTGTTCAACTATAGGAGTCTCATTTGTGCTAGATAACTTGTGTCCAGTCACCATAGGTGTTCCAACTGGCTTACAGTTCTCCATTCCAAATCTCTTCAATAAGTCATTCAAGTATTGTGTTTGACGTAAGAAGATACCATCATTGTTCTATGTTATCTGCAATCCTAAAAAATATTTCATCTCACCAATCATTCTCATTTCAAATTCAATCTTCATTTCATCTGCAAATTTATCACTAGCTTCATATTCTCCTCTAAAGATAATATCATCAACAAAAATAACTACAACCAACAAACCATTTTCAATTTCTTTTGTGTACAATTTGTTGTTTGTTGTGCCTTTAGTAAATCCCAATTTTATCAAATACTTATCCATTCTTGCATACCAAGTTCTAGGTGCTTACTTAAGTCCATATAAAGCTTTCTGTAGTTTACATACTATATCTCCTTCATGAGTCAAGGGAAAACCTTTAGGCTGCTCAATGTAAACTTCTTCTTCTAACTCTCCATTTAGAAATGCTGACTTCACATCCATCTGATACACTTTAAATTTCTTATAAGATGCATAAGCCAAAAACATTCTTACTGCTTCAATTCTTGCTATAGGTGCAAAATTTTCTTCATAGTCAATTCCTTCTTGCTATGAGTATCCTTTACATACCAATCTTGCTTTATTCCTTACAACTTCTCCTTTTTCATTCATCTTGTTCCTGAATACCCATTTAGTTCCTATAACATTCTTATGTTTAGGTCTAGGGACCAATTCCCAAGTCTTGTTCTTTTCAATTTGATCTAGTTCTTCCTTCATAGCTTTAATCCAATGTTCATCTTCACAGGCTTCACTAGTAGATTTAGGTTCAAGTTGAGAAATTAAACACAATTGTTCTTGTACCTTATTTCATGTTAGAACTCCTCTATTTATGCTTCCAATAATCTACTCAATAGGATGATTTCTTGATAGGTTCCTGTTAGCTATCACTGTCTCAGTTCTTGCTTTAGTTGTAGGTTCTTCTATGATTTCCTCAATGTAGCCTTCATTCTGCAAATCACTGTCAGTTTCATACAATAATTCAACATTCTCTAGATTAGTTCTAGGATGAGTTCCTTCATCTGATTCATAATGAAGCATTATTTCCTGAATTTTGAACTTTTCATCAACTTTAACATTTGTGCTCTCAACAATAGTTTTAGTTCTCTTATTATAACATCTATAAGCTTTTCTCTTCAATGAATAACCAAGAAATATATCTTCATCACCTCTAGGATCAAACTTTCCTATGTCATCATCTCTCTTAATATAACATTACTTCCAAAAATTCTGAAATACTTAACTGATGGTGCATGTCCAAACCATAGTTCATAAGGTGTCTTATCTGTGTCTTCTCTAATCTGTACTCTGTTCATTGTATATATTTTTGTGTTCACTACTTCTCTCCAGAATATCTTTTCCAAATCATTTTCAAATAACATGGCTCTTGCTGCTTCAGTTACTGACCTATTTCTTCTTTCTGTAATACCATTTTGTTCAGGTGTTCTAGGGGCTGAAAAATATCTCTTAATACCATTCACTTCACAAAAAGTGTTAAATTATTTTGAAGTAAATTCTCCACCTCTATCTGATCTCAAATGTTTAATCTTCATTCTAGATTCATTCTCAACTTTGTTCTTAATTAATCTAAACTTATCAAATGCTTCATACTTTTCTTTAAGAAATGCAATCCACATCATTCTTGTAAAATCATCAACAAGAATCATAAAATACCTTTCTCCATAGAATCCTCTAGTCCTTATGGGACCGCTCAAATCTGTATGAACAATTTCCAACTTCTTTGTTGTTGTAAACTTTTTACTGGGAAATGAGCTTCTCTTCTACTTAGCCATCACACATTCCTTGCAAATCATGTTAGTAGGTTTCATAATCTTAGGAAAATCTCTTACTACAAGTGTAGTACTCACTTTCACAATATTATCAAAGTTTATGTGACAAAATCTTATGTGCCATAACCAACTGTAATCAATGTTAGTAATTAAGCATGTCATCTCAGTAGGATTTAATTGAAATACATTACCTCTGGTTCTTGATCCAGTACCAATCAAATTACCATCCTTGTCTTTGATTACACAAGTTTTCTCAGTAAACTAAACTTGATATCCCTTATCAACTAGTTGTCCAACACTCAAAAGATTATGTTTCAATCCATCCACAAAGTAAACATCATCAGTATTAGGCTTTCCATCAAGAGTAACAGATCCTATACCTTTTATCAAACAAGGTGCATTGTTTCCAACTCTAACAATTCATCCATCATAATTGTTAAACTTTATGAATTTCTTCATGTCTCCAATCATATGATGTGAACAACCACTATCTATGATCCAATCAGATTTATTTTCTACTTGAGAAACTAAAGATTTTTCTTCCTTAACTTCTGTTTCAGGATTTTCTTCTTTTATTGCTACAAATTCTATATCATCATTCTCATTATCACTTTCACTTAGAGATTTCTCCATACTAGCTTCAAATTATTCATCATTAGCATAATAACATTCTTTAGATCTTCTAGGTTTAAAGTTATTTCTATACTTCTTTACTCTCTTAGGACATTTAGATGCAAAATGACCATATTCTTGACAAGTCCAACATTAAAAAAATTTCTTACTGTCTAGTTCTCTTTTCACAAGCAAGGAAATTCCTTCTTCAATCTTCTTGTCTTCTTTATTCCTAGATCTCCTGCTACTAGCATAGTCTCCACTCACACTGATGCTTCTTGACAAAGTAGGGCGAATACTAAGTATGTTGAATGTTGTCTCCATTCTAGGTAGATCTTCTGATTGTCTCAAGTTCTTCTCTGCTACTTCTAATCTTCCAAGAAGAGTTTCTCTAGTGAAATTATTAGTATAAGGTATAACTTGCTCAATAATCTGCATTGTCTGCTTAAATGCATGAGTCAATGTCCTTAGAATTTTCCATATCACTTCATTCTCTATCTTGATTCCTTCATAGGATTTTATACCTGCAACAATTTCTGACATTCTACCAATATAGCTTCTAATAGATTCATCTTCCATCATTCTTATATCTTCAAATGCACATATCCAATTATGTAATCTGACTTTCTTTGCATGTTCATCACCTTCAAAAGTAGATGGTAAAGCTAACCAAATTTCATGAGATGTCTTTAGATATTTTACCTAATTGTACTCATTTTCCAGAAGGGCTAACAAGAGTGCTTCTCTGGCAAGTATGTTACACATGAATAGATCTCTTTCCTCATTAGTACATTCTTCAATTTTGTCTTCATCAATGATAGTATTCTTGTTCTTTGTGATTAACCAATATATTGGTCCTAAACAAAGTAAATGTGTCTTCATCTTTTCTTTCCAGCTGTCTAAATTTACTCCATCAAACTTATGACTTTCTTTCCTGAACTGACTTTCCATGGATCCCCTCAAGTTGTTAAACTTTTCCTTCAAGGACCTGCTGCTCTGATACCAATTGTTAGAAAGTAAAGTCCACCAAGATAACTGAGAGGGGGGGGGGGGGAGGTGAATCAGTTATTAGATAAATACAACTTTTATCACCTTTAACAGATTGTAACCATGTAATCAATGTGATTAACAACCATAGAAAGATATACATACACAACAACACAATAACACAGGATATGTTGACTAGGGAACCTCTTGATCAAAGAGTAAACCCCGGTGGGAATGATGCCCACAAAAGATGCACTAATATGAAAGTTCCTTGTGAGAGGATGGAATCTGTTAGGAGTCTTATGAAATACATTCAGTACATATCTATCTCTTTTAGGAGACTTTGAATCCCTTCTAAAAGATTCTAACCCTGTTAGGAGTTATGGAAGACAGAAGGACCCACTGTCCAAATAGATTCAAGGGAAAGATCACTGAACACACTATCCAACTAATATCTATATTACTCAATAGAATAATACCAAAAGATTATTGATCTCAACAACTTATCACTTCTCCTCTGATTGTGCCAAACCGCACCAGCTACTTCATCAGATCTCTATACTTTGTATATCCTCTTACAACAAGTATTGCACAATTCCGCAATTCACTTTCACAATATTACATTACAAATTACACAATAAAATAAGGAAATTAATACTTCCTATATACCACACTCAAATAATTATAAATGAGTCAGCATACAAATTACAAAATAAAATCTTCCACACGTTACAAAAAATTCCACAATTACATAAAACTGTCGGCTTCCAATTAAGATAACTCTTCACTCATGTGACCTCTAACCTTACTGTCATGTCCACATCACAATCATCATGTCTTCATCACATGTACAAATTTTCATGCTCAGATTCTATCCTAATTAGGAGATATCATCTAATTTCCACAAATCGTTGCTCAGGAACACTGCCTAAATATTGCTTCCACTGAATTACACATAAATGTCATGAATAAATGAATTTTTGTATGCACTCTTAACCATGATCTTATAAAACATCATAGATTAAGTCCTTAACTCTGCATATCTTGAACTTCAATATCCCACATGTGCTACTACAAACACTATCTGCTTCTCTGCTAATCTTCAGTAGATCACTGTGTTGACATCAATGACAATCACAATCATGAACGCAACAACAACTGCTAAAAAATGGCTATGAATACACCCCCATAGGATATATTAGCATTCATTCCTAACAGGCTCCTCTACCATGCCCCAACTGGTTGTGATGAACACACAGTAGGGTTTCATGGGGGAGCCATGTTTCTACCAAGAACTATTTACAGGCCAAAGAACTGGCAAACACAGAAGATTTACTCTAAGCCTAACAAAATAACTAATAAACACTGGAAAAATAATAAAAAATAGAAATTAAACACAAAATATTGATTGTATATTTATTCTCCAATCACAAGTAATTACAAAGGATTCTACTGTTGCATCAAAGTCTCAGGTTGTGTCCTCAAAACAAGTAACAAAGAATTAAATTACTTAAACCAAAATTTCCAAAAGATGCCAACCTTGGGATTTGGGCCTATTAGGTCTTAAATAGCTTCTAGTTTCAAGTTTTAGGGTTTTTATGACCCTAGATAACCTAAAAGCATGGTTGGTCCTTTTAGGACAAAATTTTTCATGCAACTTTTGCAAAGTTACAAAAGTTGTCATGAAAACTTTTTAGCAACTTTTCTTAAATTTCTCCTATCTACTCACAAACCTCAAAATGACTCATACAAAGCTCATTTAACCTAAATAAGATCATTTTAGGTCATTTAAGACAAAAACACAACATTTTAACCATATTTCCATGCTTGGACCCATTTTAGCAATTTTAGGACTAAGTTAAGTCTTAAGGGTACCTTGACTCATTGATCTATTCAACCTACCCAAACCCTAGATTAATCCTATCTTCTATTCTCGTAACACACTTAGGTCCTCTTGGAATCTATTATTAAACCATGGTCTAGCTAGGACCAGTACAATCCAAAAATGGAGGACTCTCTAGCCTAGGTCCTAGGTTCTCCTGCACCAGAAGAACACAAAGCCACATCCATGCATACATCTACATATACAATCATCAATCCATGCATTTCAACTCAAAGATATTTTTACACCCATAAAACATACAAAATCCAAGATGAAATAAAAAAATATAAGCATATAGGAACAACAAACTCCAATAAATTATTAGGAAACCTTTCCAAGATTTGAATTCCATCTCACTCACTAGTGCACTCATCAACAACATCAATCACTCTTACTTCAAATTACATTATGTCACAAGAAAAAAATTCATTCACATAAAGTTGCATATTTTTTTTCTCAAACCAAATCTATTACCATAGAAAATTTAAATTCAATAATAATCCAAGATGAAAGGAGCATTTCATCCTACCATTTAAATATATTACCACATATGTTTGTTATTATGTCTATCTTCATGAGATGTTAATGGTCATTGTTTATTTACTCTCGTGTTTCTAATTAGTGACAAATTTTAATGAGTCATATATTTATTACTAAGGTTTCATTCTAAGCCTATTATACAATAGGCATTAATGTATAGAAGAGCTCATAGGTGCATATACTAAAATATACATAACAATGCATATAGAAACATACCAACATAAAGATCACAAAGGCATAAAATGATTTTCATAAGTAAACAAGAGCATACAACAACATTGGTCTATGCAATTTATGGTCAATTGTTCACTCAATTATCATGACCTCTACATGCCCAATGAATATCAAAAAGTGTGGCTAGGAACCAATTATTTCCTTAAAAGCACATTCATGTCCTATCTATCTTTAGTATAATTTGCTCATTCAAATGTTCAAGTGACTTATAATTTTTGAACATGTGGTGAATATATATTGACAACATTTATTATACATGGAAAACTTAGCCTTATCTTTAGATAATGTTTTCTACATCGCATTATAATACCCTTTTTTTCTTTTTTATAAGATTAGGAACACTTTTTAGGTGATCTAATATGTCAAGTAGTACAATGTTAAGGTATAAAATCATCCCTAACTAACCTGTCAAAGAATAAAATAATACATGTCAAACACAACCCATAATCCATTATAAGAAGTGGCCAATCCCTAAATTATATTAATTCCAATGATTGATATATCCCCAAGACTTTTCAATTCATTCTAGGACTTTTATATAATATCCTAGTTAATATCACACTATACATCTAATAATTTATAAATTAAAGATATTAATTTAATATCAAATGACTAAATTGTTACACTATTTGCATTCAAAAGAAAAACAAGAAAATTGTATTTCCCAATAATAATCCAAATAACTCATAATCTATTATCATGTGTTTCAATCTTTCTAACTCATACTATAACTATCATCTTACCAGCAATTATGGATCTAAACACTACACAACCATCTAATCGTATGCTTCATATGATATACAGATGGATTTATAAGATGACTAATATGTGAGGCAAGTTCTGAGGCATAGTGTGAGAACACAAATTGGATCGATGTTGCTTAAAGAGTGTATTAATCGCACCTAATATATGATAAATTTTGACCATAGCAGATGTGTTAATCACCACTTTCAATCTGAACACGTGGTTTGGAAGAAGCTAATATTAAGTTGATTCAACTTGTTTTTAAAGAGAAGGTGGGTTTATGCCTCTATATAAGTTAAGTATACTAGAGACTCATATGAAAATGTAACTGATAATAATAATAATATGTTTATCATTTGCATATGAATGATCTTATTATTGATTTTAAATACAATCATAATCAAGAACAAAAAAGATTGTAGGATTTGATATTTGTTCAAAAACCTATCAATATTCATAATCAAGAAAGATCTTCGATGTTTATTTAATCTCTATGGACTGTGGTTCTAGCTCTAGGTTCACCCATTGTTTCAAGTACTAGAATTACGATAGATTGGAGGATTTATTATGCACATGAATCAAACTCTATTGATGATTTGCATAGTGATGGTGGTGGAAATGTGGCTTAAAATGCAAGGGGTGTGAATGCATTCCATAAGTCAAAAGTCATATGAATTGTGCAAACCCCCAAGATAACCATCTAATTTATGTCCATTTCCATCATGAAAACCAAATTCAATGACTCAATTATGAGTTGTACTCATAGGTTCACTATCACTGAAGGGCATGTGAATACTAAGAAGAGAAGTGCCACCTTCTACACCCATACATGATGCACGTCACCACCTAGTATTCATTTCATCCTATGCTAACATGTATTTCTCTCATGCATTACACCACCAGAATAACATAAAATATGGGTTGTGACAAATGATTGATTCTACTCTAATACAATGTGAAGATCATCTAATAACCTTCACAACTAAATTGGACAACTTCAAAATGATCATACTCTTTTAAAATTACTTGAACCAAAAAATTTATCACTCCTCAATATGTTGAAATACCAATAATGACTCAAGTACTCAAAGACTATAAATCTATGCATGCAACCCACTCAGCGTATGGAGAAGATAGCAATGAAGAAGTTGGTAATGTGGATGCAACAAATGCACCACCTTAGCAATAATCTTATTTTCTTGATGCAATATTTGAAGACTTAAATGTTTATTTATGTGAAAGATTTTTAAAGTTTCAAAAGACTTGTTTAAAGAGTCAATTATGCGATTATATTAAAATACTTTAAATATGTAACCAAAAGACATTATAAAGGTTCAATATTATTATTTTGGATACATGACTAAGAGATAGACAATAATAATAGTTTTTTTTTTCAAAGAAATTTGCAAGTTTGTATGCTTACTAATCTTGAATGTTTTGAATTTGAGAGTTATTGTGTTATGCAAAAAATATTAATTTTTGAGTTATTAGTCTTGTATATGAATGTGGTAGTTATTTTAAAACATTCTATTTCTTCATAATGTGGCAAGCTCTTGATTTAAGAAGATTTTATTTTTTAACTAATATTTCGATTTGTGCTCTAGAATATTATTATGAGATTCATATTTATACACAATAAAATTATAAACGTTATTTATTTCATTATTTTGAATGTGTTGGAGGCCCTTTTTGCTTTGGTTATCTTAGCTTTATTATTCTAAAAATTGAAAATTTGATCTTATGAAGGGAATTGTACGTCTAAAATTTAGAGGGGAGTTGATAAGCATACAACTACCCAAATGTTGGTGGAGATTGTCTTTATGAATAAGGAAAATACAATTGAAAATTATAAATATCATATAAATACAAATTTGTCAACCATCATGTATATACAATATAAAATTTTTGGTAAAAGAATTGATCTTTAAAACAATTCCTTAAAATTGAATCAACTTGAATGCAAGATAAAATTTAGAATTTAAATATGTAATTAAATCCAGGTTGTGTAATTAAATCAAGATACAATTACGCTACACTTTTATATTTAACTTAACAAAATAATTGATAATTTGTAAAAAAAATATTTTGAAGATTTTTTTTTTAATTAATTGAAAAGTATATTAAATAAAGCTCCAAATCAATTGAAATATGTCATAGAATAAAATACTTAAAAGATATACAAAAAATTGTAGAAAACAAAAGATATGTTCAAGTAAAGCATATAATTTCTTGTACTCAATTTTCACAAGTTCAATTGAAAAATGTGTGGGGTAAAAATAATTGAAGGGGTTTGGAAAGCTTTATATTCATTACAAACTAGATGCATGGATACAAAATTACAAGATTAGAAAACAAAGAGAATCCCTTTTGGTTTGTTTGTCACTTTGGTGAACCTTTGTAGGTGTGAAATTTGGGATAATAACATGTTATATCATAAATGGAGGCAATTAGAAAGAATTCAAAGATATGTAATTGTAAGCATCCTTAAAACTAAGACTTCAAAATTATATAAATTTTATAAACTGAAATAATTACTTTCCCTTCAAAAGGATCAACAACGGTCTTCTTTCAGGTATTTCAGGCATTGGTATATGCATCAGAGATCACTCAAGAAATGTGATGGCATTGAAAGTGAGTACTAGGATTAGTACCTTCATAAGGTTAGCTTTGTCAAATAAATGAAAATAAGAATTAAATTACCACAAAAGCAATCCAATTAAGCTATTTAAACGACAAATGAGCACTCTATGGCTCTCTAATCAGGGATGCTAATGAAGAGCTCTCATTAGTGATAGTCCTAATATGAGAAAGTATGATAAAACAAGCTAAAACAAGCTAATTCCAAATGAAATAGACTAATTAGCTCCTAGATTTGACTTTCTAGCGTAAAATTGCAAGAGGTTTGATGCTTTTCAAATACTTGTGGATGATTATTGCTTGAATTATGCCTTGCTTTTTATAGATTTTGGCAATGGTAGGCGTGGAGTTGATTTGATCATGGTTTGATTAGGGTTAAGTCCATGGTTCCACCTTTGGAGACCATTTAAATATTTTGTCCTCAAAGCTTGGGACAAGAGGACAAAATGGGTGGACAAGATTTTTTCTCCCTATGGGTGGTGGAGATTCGATGTGAGATTGATCCATGTGAGCTTGGTTCTCAAATCCTATTGGTTGATGCATTTTCCTCCCATTTGGTGGTTGAGGGAAAATATGATTTAATTAATTGAATTTAATTAATATATTTAGTCATGTATACCCATTGAATGGGTTGATTTGATTTAAATGAACTATGCAGTTAATTAGATTAATTGCACAATTAATTGATTTCATTTGATTTAATCAATTTTAATTGATTGTATGGCTCTTGATTTTTAATTAAACTTAGATTATGGCTTGATTACAATTTAGCTCTGATTTTAGCTTGATTTGATTTGATTACAATATTTGTTTCCTTAGTTGCTCACTTAATTGATTTTGTCCAATTTTAGGTGATTACAAATGCCCCTCTTTGAATCGATGCATGAAGCGTATTGGTTCAAAGAATGTCCTGATCATTTTTTATGTGAAATCCTAATTAAATTTGATGTTTGATAGAAGATGTAGATTTTGCTGATGGGACTGATGTAGTTTCGATTGATTTATAGTTCATGATGGTCGATTTGATGATAGGTTGTCTGATGTGGTACCTAATTTGTTCTAATTTGATGATTGATGCCCCTTTTGATTGCTAAGTGAATTTTTTTGATGAAAGATTAAGCTTTGATTTGATGGTCGTACCCCTGATTTACTGATTCTGATGTTGATCATGACTGTCTAAGTGTATGCCCCCTCAAAAATGAAATGAAATTTGAGTGCAGTTGAAAAATATTATGTTTTCGATCAATTTGCGTGAATTAGGTCAATTAATAATGAATTTTGATTTCATTTCTGATAATGTATTCATGATTGTTTGATGACAAATGCCCCTGATTTGGCAGAATGGGTGAAAAATTTGGGTCCCTAATCATTTTCTGGTCAAAGATGCCTTTTTTAGGTCAAAATGGGCTATATATAGGGGTAAAAGTTTTTTTTTACTATTCATTTTTACCTCTCCTTTTGTCTTTTTGCTCTAACCCTCTTTTGACCTTTTTGATGATGGTGATTGCTATTCATGAGCATCGATTCAAGTGAGGCCATAGGTACATGCATCCACCTGGCTACTGACCTTCAATATGTCCTCGTACAACTTTCTCTATCAGATTTCTATATTTAATTTGAAAATTTTGGATTTTTCTTGCCAAAAGTACCCTATTTTTTTGCTTTTTTCAATTTAAACAATGCATAAAATTCTTTTAGTAGCACGTACAACATTTCTATAGCGCATCCACAACTTTCTGTAGCACTTCCACAATTTTTAAAAGTGTGTACAATCGTATGAACTAGGGCATGATTCATAATCACCCTTTTCTGCTGCACGTACTAACTTGATTGCACATTTAAATATTTTAGTCGCGCATACATGGGTTTCCTGTAGTGCATACTAAGTTCTATAGTGTGTATACATTTTAATAGTGCGTTTAAATATTTTTGTAGCGCTTTCACCATTTTAAATTGCGATTTTGCATTTTAGCACTTTTACACATTTAAATAGCGTGTGTACCCTTTTTGGTCAAATGTACAAACTTTTGAGTCAGTTTTCTGATTCATCTAGTGTCATCAATTAGTCGATTGACTTAGGTATCAATTTTGATTGATAGCGCATCATATAATGTTAGTTCGAGTCATGTCATATTGAATGTTTGATTGTCAATCTTGATTTTGATGGTGGATGATGATAAATTTTCCATCCTCTCTGAATAGAATTAGGAAAATTTATTATGGTTTGATTAGATTTTGATTGTTTGATTGACTTTAAATGATCCAATATGTAATGATTTTGATTTCTGATGTGTTTAACTTTCTTTTTTCAAGTCGAGCTTAAATCGATCGATGTCAGTGGTTTGTACCCATTTCCATTCAACATGATTGATGACTTGAGCGGTCCTGAGCGCCGAGTCATTGGAAGATGTGGCTTGTCATTCCTTCTTTCTCTCCCTTGATTCCACATGAATTGAGGTCTTCTTATAGCTATGGTAGAGTGATGGCACTCTGACCATATCACCTTCCATTTGTTGATGGGGGAGATGACCATCACTCCCGAGGATGTGTATTGGCTCCTGCGTATCTCGACTCATGGGGAACTTATCTATTATGACCATGTATATGATGGGACCACTTAGAGGCAAGTATTTTCTGACCCTACCATTGGAGATGATTCTATTCAATGGGTGTAATTCCCCTCTTTTCCTATTCTTCTTGCAGTCCTGGGTGCACTAGTTGGTGGATTCCTCGTACCTGATTGGTGACATCATGGTTTTTCCATTAGTTGGGGTCATATCTTAGAGGATATGATCACTCAGCCATGTAGATTTGACTAGGGGACTTGTGTGCTTGCTCAGTTATATCATGAGTTGCACGATGTAGTATATCATCTTGAGGCTACTCTTTCTGTCGGGGTGGTCATTCTATAGTTGTGGACATGGGAGCACATCCATGTCACTCGACCTATTTTAGTTCATCACTATGATCCATGATGGCCTTTCACTTAGATGTATGAGGGCATTGTGGTGCAGGTCCATTTGGGCAAGTTGGACTATTGGAGATGTATTATCGATGATATTGATCAAGTCATTTGGCGACCATACATTGGGTATGAGGCATAGCCTAAGGATGTGACTGAGTTACCATATATGTGAATGCCTTAATGAATGATAGGGCACACACCTTTGATTATTGAGATATTCTATTTTCTGAGGGTTGTACAATAGTATGGTCAGATACAGGGTATGCCACAAGGATTAGCATTATATGCTCAGGTATAGGTTGAGAGGTCTCTATGGGGCCCTTAGATAGACTATCAGACATCTTGACATGAGTTATTATAGCTGGTGGGATATGAGAGATCATATTGTATGATGCAGGATAGGCAAGGAGGATCCAATTAAGGGCAGTCCTCACACACAGCCAAACACCACAATGTGGAATAACACAACAAGATAATGTTTTAAACTTAATTTTCATTAACATGGCCAGCTATAAGGCCTTCCAAGTTATGGCCAATTACAATCAAGAAATAGTTCTGCAAGATCAACAAAGATCCAATCCAACTCTAGCTAGTCCAGATTTGAAACAAATCAGTAACTGATGGAAACCCTAAGGTAGATCTGAACTTGAGCTCACAAGTCTCCAAGCAATCTCCTTGTCTCCAAGCATGCAACCACTATCTTTGTTATTATAAATTATCAGATAAAAATTTGATCTTCAAGATCTCACAAGATCCAGATCTAATCATGACTTCCCAAATCTACCCTAAACAACTACCCAAACACTTCTTAAATACTAATCTTCAGCCACAAGTCGACTGGATGACATAATTAACTCCTAAGACAAGTTGGCTCCTATTACAAACAAACATTAAATGCAATATAAGTCAGCTCTCAAACAACCTTACAATAATTAAATTCTCCATGTTAGCCTCCCAAATCTCCAAGAACACCCTTCGATAAGCCAAACTATCTAGTGCTAGGAAATATACCGAGAAAACATACCAATCGAGCTCCTCAAGAATTATCACGCACCAGAAATGCCAAGTCTCCTTCCATGACTGAGCTTCCTTCAGCGACTGAGCCACTTCAGTGACTAAGTAATAGACATAAACACTGAGACCCCATCGATAACCGAGCACCGAGCAACAAAAAATCAAGTCACTGAGTGTCCATCATCCACTGAGATCCACCAGAACTTCCAACTGAGAATCATTGCCAAGACCACCAAGCTCCATTGGTGAAGCCAAGAAGACTCCAACCAAGAACTATCACCAAAGACTAAGAAACTCTAGTCTTCTACTGAGATCACTAGCCAATTAACTGAACTCCATGAGACAGTTACTAAGACTACCAAAATCTTCAGGAACCGAGGATGCCCCTGCATCAGACACTCAGGGTAAATAATAAAGTGTGTCCCACACTTTTCTCCTTCAAGAAAATCCACCATCCACTTCATCTTCACACAAGGCTTGTCAATCCTCAAAGCCAGGAAAATGCACAAGTTCATCAGCCAAGTCCTCCTTAATTGATCTGTCACCAACCAGTCAGCATGTTCAACATCTAGAACAAACCAAGCCTTCAACCCATCACCAAGTATAAAGTCAAAATTCCATTTCAGAACCTCATCATAAGAATTATCACTATTAACTAGTGGCTCAAGTCCGCAACTAGCAAACAACATTTGCACCTCAACATCAAACAAAAGCAATTAGGTAACACCATCATCACAAAGGTGTTCAACAACAGGTAACTCCTCATCAATAGCAATCTAACTAGGCACAACTAGATGCTCTAGAATCTCCATGTCAGGAACAATCAACTGAACATGAAAACCAATCTCCTCACCAGCCTTAACAAGGTCAACATCATTGGTAAGCATAGATAACACAAAAACAACCACAAGTTTCTCTGCAAGTTTTATGTCAGACTCCACCAACTGAACATCAAAACCAATTTCACATACTTCCTCATAGTCACAAGCAACCTTGTCAAGATGTCTTCTCTCTCGAACCAGTCTTCTAATAGGCCAGACAACTTTCTTCTGGACTGACATGTCCCAACTCTGGTAAGCTTTACAAAGCTCAAAAACACTATCCTTCACAAGGTTATCCACTCGGTTCTCCATACAGCTTAACAAATTTTTTTCCCATCGAGAAAACCTTTCATAAATCTTTGCTTCCACCACATCACAGAGATCTACAATCGCACCAGGGTTTAATCCTCTTAGAGACATCTCCAAATATCTTTGAAAACCCTCTACAATAAACCCTACACCGACACCCTTGTGATAACCTCCAAGTTTTATGCAAGTTAGATCGCAACCTTCCACCTCACATGAAAAACTAGGCCATGATTTCACAAGTTTAGTAACATGGATTTGCAACTCAAATTGCACACAATCTCTTCACCAACCTTTCTCCAAACAAGTTCAACTCTCTCTAATACCACTTGACGTAGGACAAGAAAGGAGGATCCAATCAAGGATAGTCCTCACAAGTAGCCAAACACCACAATGTGGAATAACACAACAAGATAATGTTTGCAACTAAATTTTTATTAACATGCTTGGTTGTAAGGCCTTCTGGGTTATGGCCAATTACAATCAAGAAATAGCTCTACAAGATCAACAAAGATCCAATCCAACTCCAGCTAGTCCAGCTCTGAAATGAATTAGCAACTGATGGAAACCCTAAGGTAGATCTAAACTTGAGCTCACAAGTTGATGAAGGGTGCTCCCCTTAATACCACAAACACATAACAAAAACAGAGAAATAACAACAATATGCAAGAACAGAAAATGGGCTTCTTATTATCTCCACAAATGTGGAATTACAAACTTTCAGAATTACAATATACAAGGCCACATGGGCATTCCCTTAAAATATTATGTAGGACAAAGCCTCAAATCAATACCCAAAATTTAGCCCTTAGGGCCGACCAAACTTAGAATTATTTTATTTTTCAATTTATTACATCAAAGTCAGCTCAAAATAACTTTTGAAACCCGAACAGAAGTTTTGAAGGAAAATTAATTTCTGCCATTTCAGGTGGCCCGACTTCTGGAGACCATAAGTCATCACCAGTTGACCTGATTGACTATTATAACCCCATTTCAGAAAGGCCACGAAGCACTCTACAGGCTTGACTTGCGCAAGTGCCTATCACCCAAATTTTTGACCTCATCTGGGGCCTCTAAAGCCTTCAAAACCGAGTTCAAAGTTTCTATACCCCGCTGCCAATACCAGAAATCTTCAATATCTTCAAAACTGGACCTGATCTAGCCATGAAACTTTACTGGCAGGCTGATAAGACTAAGATGAACCTTCACATGTAAAATTAGAACATTTTGAGATCATATGACCAACTTACTAAAAACAACAAGTTTCCATAAATAGCAGTTCTACACAAGATAGCCCTTATTGAATATAAAAACATAAATATTTTTGGGTGATGCAAGATTGCTCTTACACACAAGATGCTCCTACATTACAAGTCTCCAAGCAATCTCCTTGTCTCCAAACATGCAACCACTAGCTCTTCTATTACAAACTATCAGATAACAATCTGATCTTCAAGATCTCGTAGGATCCAGATCTAATCACTAACTTCCCAAATCTTCCCTAAACAACTACCCAAACACTTCTTAAATACTAATCTTCGGCCACAAATCGGTTGGATGACATAATTAACTCCTAAGCCAAGTTAGATCCTATTACAAACAAACATTAAATATAATACAAGTCAGCTCTCAAATAGCCTTACAATAATTAAATTCTCCATGTCAGCCTCCCAAATCTCCAAGAACACTCATTGGTAAGCCAAACTACTAAATGCCAGGAAATATATCGAGAAAACATACCAACCAAGCTCCTCAAGCATTACCGAGCACTAGAAATGTTGAGTCTCAGTCCACAACTGAGCTTCCTTCAGCGACCGAGTCCTCCAGTGATCGAGCCACTTCAATGACCAAGCAATAGACATAAACACTGAGACCCCATCAGTAACTAAGAATCGAGCAACAAAACACCAAGTCACCAAGTGACCATCATCCACCAAGATCCACCAAAACTTCCAACTAAGAATCACTACCAAGACCACCAATCTCCATCGATGAAGCCAAGAAGACTTCGATCGATAACTATCACCAAAGATTGAGAAACTCTAGTCATCTACCGAGATCACCAACTAATTAATCGAACTCCACTAGAAATTTACTGAGACTTCCAAAATCTTCAAGAACTAAGGATGTCCTTGCATCAATTTAGATGTAGGCATGACAAATGATTATGTCGAGTGGTTTTCTCAGAACCTATTTTTGAGGTTCACTGATCCAGTAGAGAGAGTTTTGGAGATTGAGGAGTCTGATGACAATGGTGGGGATGGTGATGGTCATGGCAGGGGTCAGAGATGAGGTCATCAAGGATGATGGGGTCGGAAAGGAGGTAGGATAGTTATACCAATTATTGTTGTTGCACCTATCCCTCCTAGGGGTGGTGTACAGATGAGGGGTGGGCAGGTGAGGGTCAGATGTGGAGCTGACAGAGCTCTACATCAAGTGGGTGTGGACAAGGTGGCCAGATGGGGTCAACATAGGGTTAGGGTTTTTAGGTAGGTTGGTACTCAGGTTGTGGTTGATGTGGATGCCTGGGCCACACATATATTGTTAGATAAGGCACAGGCTCCTCCAATATAGGATCCTTCTTATTTTTCTATTCCATCATCTTCTTGCATTCCATCTTATTCCATGGCTCCCCCATAGGCTCCACCTATTCAATCTCCTCCCACACATGTATCAGTATAGACTCCTCCTACACTAGCATTGGCCTCAGATGTTTGATCTTTGCATTCTGAGATGTCAGAGATGAGACAGAAGGTGACCCAGCTCAGTTCAAAGATGTAGACCTTCATGGCTACTATGAGTCAGCATGGTGTTAGACCATTTTCCTATCATTGCCAAAATCTTAGAAAATGGTCTTCATCCTTGCAAATCCCTGTGAAGTTTCTATTTCCCTACTGCAAACTTGTTTTGGTCAGGGAAGAAAATTTATGATGTATTATGGCTTGCGAACTTAGTCAAGGATAGTTTAAGGTGTGTGCAAGTTTTAGTTCAGATCACATGTCTTTTGATGTTCATAACAGTGAGATTCTACAAATTTGAAGGTCTGAGAAATAGGGTTTATCCATGAATAAGGGTTTCAAAATTTTATCTAAGTCTACAAAACCCTAGCCAAATCTATTTCTTCATTACCTCTTTTCAAGCCACTTAAGTTCTTTTTCTTGCATGTGTCTTTTATTTTCCTTTGTTTGCATGATCACTTAATCCTGGTAGTTAGTTGTTTTTATCTAGGGATCCAGTGAATAAAATGTTCGCTCTATCTCTTGAGCTTGGTGGTTAGTGGCCAAATATTTAGCGATCTGGCGAGCAATTAAGGATTGCTTTAGTCGTTGAATCTCCAATTCAAACGGTCAAGTATGCAAACATTCAACAATTCAACGAGGGCTGTAGATAATAATATTGATCAATGACCGGTGTATGTTCTCATAATGAAGCCCAGGGTTAGCCAGTTATCCAGTGATTCAAAAATTAAGTCATTCACACATTCTCCTGATTTGACCCCGGTTAAGACAAGTATTATGCAATTGTGAGATTCTTTAGTCGAGTGATCTCTAGATGGGCCTGGATTAAGTAAAATTTAGCATCAGGTTTGATTCTAGCAATTAAATCTAACATTCAGTGATTCAGCAATAATGTAATCACATGATCTCGTGATCTTGGTGGTTAAGCGCTAAACATTGAGCGAACTAGCGAATGCGGTTATCTCCAAGTTGCTGAAAGAAACAACCAAGTCTTGAAACATTGTGAGATTCAATGAGGATTGTAAGATGATGGAAAGATCAATAGCTAACACATGTTAGCTAGATAAAACTCAAGGTTAAGAAAATATTTGGTGATCTAGAAAATTATTTGTTCGCATGTTCTCAAGATCTAACCAGGGTCAAGAAAAGTGTTCAACAATTTGGAGATGGCTTCAGTCACTGGATTGCCAGACCGAGGATAGGTTAAGATAAAGGCTTGGAGATTGTGTAGTGACCGTTGATGTAAATGAGATTGAACGGATGGTGTTTAATCTCATGATTGAACCAAAAGTTAATGATTTTATTATGTGATCACGTGAATGTCTTTGTTCACATGATCTCTAGACATGACCTGGGATAAGATAAACTTTCAATGACCATGAGAAAGCCTTTAGTCATGTAATCTCTAAATGACTTAGAGTTAAGGGAAGCTTACTGAGGTTAAGATAGGTCCATTGCCAGGTGCTACTCGGGTGTTCATTTCTGATTGGTCCCCAAAGGAAAAAATGATGTGGCCGAATGTTTTTCAAAGCTTAACTGATTGTTGTCAATTAATAAGGATTGTCTGATGTGTCAGGAAAGATGATGATCAAGGGTTATGTTTTAAACTAATCAGTTAGTCATTGTTACCATATTTTCAAATTTTCTTAAGGGTTTTCTACAAGGTTTGATACAGTGAACCAGAAACAACAAGCTAAAACCAATTTTTTTGTTCCAAGGATGGTTACAGGGAGCACTTCGAAGACCAAAGTAAGATGTTTCAACATATGAAAATTGATTAGATATTTTGACAGAAAGGAAAGAGTATGAAGTCACAAATGGAAAGGCAACACTTGGCAGGGTTTGAAATATTTTTCAAAGTTGTTGCAAAAGACTTGGCACTCAATTTAAACTACACTTTTGAAAATTGCAACTGAATGCAATCTTTGTGCGCTTTATGTCCTTTGTCTTATCTATGTAATCTTTGATATTTCCTAAGTGATCTATAGATTGTTTGTAATCCTTGTTCTATAAAAGGATTTCTTGGATCATTTAGAAGGATCAGGACTTGAATTATTTTTGCTTCCGAGTTCTGAGTCAAGGGTATAAGTAGATTATGTTAGGTCAAGTTTTATAAGAAATAAATAGAGTCCATTATTGAGGTGGTGTATATTTGAAAGCTTAGTGTATACAGGAACATGGTTCAGTAAATTTGAATACAAAAATATAGGATTCACTTCTCTCCTTGTGTAGCATCTCTTTGAATTATGAATATTAAAATTCATTGCATATGAGTTCCTCTATGTGTATGTTGTTATTCCTTTGCATTGATCAAGGATCAGATTAAAGACTTTGGATAGGGCATAGATTTTTTGGGGGTTTGCATGGGGATACAAATAAGTAGTGTAGATTCAGAGATATTTTGATCAATATCATCATAAGGTGGTGATATTAAAGGGATCCTGAATCAATAGCTTTGACTGGTTTCTGTATATTTTATTTTCAGCAAAGTATAGCTCAATGGATAAGGCACTGATCAAAAATTAGTTTTATTTATTTTGCAGTAATGACTACCTAATACAATTTGGTTGTATTCCTATCTTTGATATAAATCTGTCTAAAAGATATCGAAGCTATTGTGACCTGAAAGTTGTGTCATATCAAATGGTAATGGAGAATCAATAAATGAATGGTTATCATTTAATATTTTCTTACCATTTATCTATTGCATTAAAATCCAGACTGTGATTATTTAAGTAAAGTTTGTTTCACTGGATTAGGAGTACCCTCCTTGGTTTTGTAGAGCCAGAAGTGCAGAGGGTAGTCTTGTCCCTATAGTTGGTCCAGTTGCCTAATAGACCTCACCACATTTGGAATTAACCTTCCCTTAAAATTTGTCTTTAGGTATGCTGGTGTCTCTCCGAGTATAAAATCCATTTTGAGGAGCCAACAAAATGGTGAGTCTATTGGGGAATATAGATGATATATTCATGATGAATCTAAATTGAAGATCTCTGGTGTTATAAATTTGTGTCAAATAACACTGGTACAAGTTGAGCTAGACTCTTGGCCTTCTTATTTGTCAAATCCAGTTAGTCACAATTGGAGTATAGAGAAATATTTTGCAATCCTATGGTTATGCAATATTAGTGAAAATCTTGCCAGGGTTTGCATTATCCCTTTATCATTTATGGGGTATTCTTTGAAGTTTTAAGTGCTCTATTTTATTTGTTAGAGTTATATTTCCCAACTTGTGTTGGGTGGCGACTTTGAGAAATCTTTGCAACAGTGTTGAGTAAAAATAAAATTTGTTTGTAACACTTTCCAAATATGAGTCAAAGGAATACCAGGGCTTGGAGGAAAAATCATCCTGAAGATAAATTAGAAGGTGAACTTCCAAGTACTTCTAGGGCTCGTCAGCCAAGAAGAGATCAAAATGATAAAAACATGCCTCAGACATGGAAACAAAAGAAAAACACAAATAGAGATGACCTAACCTATCCTAGCCAAGAAGGGAATACTTCTGAATATGAGGAGGTTGTGGATTTAGGGTTAGGTGCATATGATGTTTATTATTCTCCTCATTCTCAAAGAGAGGATGGAATACATCATAAGAAGGAAATACTTCTAAATAGAGAATCTCAAGGGGAAATTAGAAGATAAAGAAGTAAAAGTAGAGGTTTAGAAGGTAGGAATGATCCTCCAACTTGGGGGATTTCTCTTTCTAAAGGCCCTCATAACCCTAGAGATGAACAACAATAATTTTTTGTTGAAACATCAGATTTTGAAATAGCTCTCCCAGATTTTGAAGATGTCTTTGAAGAATTTTTCAATTTGGAGAGAAGGATCCAGGAATAAATTTCCATTAGAAAAGAAAGAGAAAAGGAAAAGGAAGTTGAAGTGAGGCAAGCCCAAATTAGATCAGATTAGTTAAGAAGGCAATTGTTGACCTTGGAGGCTATAATTTTGTTGAAGAACCTAAGAAAAATGATGAACAACCTATTATCTGTCTAGTTGTTGAACCTAGAATACCAAAGGATAAGGGTAAACAGATTGCAACTGGCATTTTGATTAATGAACCTGTTAATGATAAGGTTCCCATAGATCACTTGTCCTTTTTCAATAATGATCTTGAAAGAACTAAAAGAGAAAATGAAATTTTAGCCAGAGAATTAGAAAAGGCTACACTCGAGGCTACTACTTTAGAGATGAAAAAGAAGATTGACTTTCTTCGGCAATCTTCAGCTCTTCCTCATGTTGTTTCTTCTATTTTAGTGTCTTTTGCTAACTCTGGGAACTCTGCCAGTCAAGCTACCATTGTCACACCAGTGACTACTACAAATACTACTAACACATCAAACAATAAAGCATCCACCTCTCAAAATGATGGATCATTGCAAAGGCAACCAATTCATGTTGAAAGGTATCGACAACTTCTCTTTAATGGCATTATTGGTTATCCTAATTTGATTCCTAAAGAAATTAGAGAAAAGCTTCCAAAATTTACTAGTAATAATGTTATTACATGTGAAGAGAATTTAAATAATTTTATTGATATGATAAATGATTATGAAATTGAACATGAAGATGTCATTATGATATTATTTGTTCAATCACTAATTGAAGATGCAAGAGATTGGTTTAGAGGGCTTCCTTATGACTGTATTGGCTCATGGGCTGACTTTTTCAATTTTTTCAAGGACCAATATGGTGATAAGACAAATGAAGGTTTTATGTTGAATGAGCTCAACAATATCAAGAAAAAACAAAATGAAGAGGTCCTTGAGTTTAATGTCAGATTTCAAAAGGCAATGCATAATCTTTTCCAAGTTATGAGATTAGATGAGAAGGTATGTTTGGAAACATATTTAAATGCTTATGATGCAAAAATGGGCTACCTCCTTAGAGAAAAAATCCTAGAACCATCAGGGAAGCTCAGAGATTTGCAATAAATATTGAAAGCAACATAAGGGTATCAGGCAAGCTAGGTAGGAGAGAAGACCCTAAGCCTCCTAGGTTTGGAAAGAAAGAATTGGATAAAACTTCCAATGCAAAGCCTAGAGAGGATGATGATTTGAAGTAGATCTTGAATTCTTTAAAAGATTTAAAGCCTAGTGATAATAGAAACAAGGTTCAAAGAAATGATAGACCTCCTCTCAACAATTTCAATAGGCAGCCTAGGTTGCAGAATTTTCCTTACCATACCCAATGGAAGGATGGGAAACCTACTATCCCAAAAAGGAAGGACATGCCTAATGATAAAAACCCTAACCCTTTGCAAAAGCATTTAGTCAACATGACTGATGATGTTCCATGGTGTGCAGCTTGCCAATCTCCACATGATCCAAATTATTGTTCAGTCTCTCAGAGTATGTCTGAAAATGAGGAACAAAGAAATGATGAGGAAGAATCTTATGATGATCAGGGTTGTGCTATGACTTCCTCAAATTTACATGATGAAATTGATTCTGAAGAGGAAAATGAAAATTAGGATGTAAATAATTCCCAAAGCAGAAGAGAGGTATACCATCAACAAGTCTTCTCTGATGAAGAAGAAGAAATTGAGAACATCAATAGTAATACATGAAATTTTAAAGAACCTGTTATATTGAGAAGGCCTTCTGATGAAGAAATAGCTCAAATCACTGCTGATATGGTTACTCAAGCCAGGAGTAACTATGTTTTCAAAAATAGGACTGTTGGCAATACAAATGGTAGGCCAACATGTGTATTTATTAAGAAAATTCATGAAGACATTAAGCAAACACAAACTAAGAATAAATTTGCTGATGATGTTAGGAATTTGAAAGTAAAGGGGGTTGAAAAGCCAAATGGTTTGAAAAATATTTATAAGATAAAAGTAAAGGCACCAGTTACAAATACCCATGTTCCCCAAGTTGAAGATGAACAACTAAGGAAAGATAAATTGAATCTTGTAACACAGGCTGAAGATAAAAATATTTTTCAAGGAAAGCAAGATCTATCTGATGTAAAGTATACGCCGATTGATATGAATCAATTGTTGTCTCAAATAATAGTTAAAGTTCCATTGATGGAAATGAAAAGAATAGGTGAACACAAGGAGAAAGGCCTCACATGGATAAATGGTGTATTTTCAACAACTGTTCAAAAGATAGAAAACACTGAGACAAAGGATAAACCTAAAAATAAGGGAAAGGACATGGAATAAATTGTTTCAAAAATACCCCAGATCTATCTAGACACAAATGTTGTAAGTACTTTGAGAGTTGTTGACCCTTTTTTTCTTGACTGTGATAATAAATGGAAAAATGTTGAAGAATTGCATGATTGATTTTGGAGCATTCAATACAGTTATGCCTACTTAGATCATGAGGTTAATGGGATTACATGTTGACACTCCTCATGGGAGATGTCAAGCTACAGACTCTAGAGAATTACCTATCATTGGGACAATTAAAGCCTTTCCCTACAAAGTTGTAGCTTATCCAGGCATACAGTTAACCATGAGTGTCTTAGTTGTTGATATACCTCCCCAATATGGAATGTATCTATCAAGAAAATGGAGTGTAGCAATGGGAGGCAGTATTCAATGTGATCTATCTTTTGCAACTTTCAATATTGCTGGTGAAAGTGTCAAAATATCTAGAGAAGTTAGAACTCCTTACATGATTGAGGAGGAGACTGATGGTGAAAATATGAACTATTTTCTGGATACTGATATAAATTCTTTCCAAGTGCAAAACATGGGGCTTAAAGAAGAAAATAAGCCTTTTCTTTTAACTAAGGATAAAAATAATATCATAAACTAGGATGGTCTATGGACCATGTATCTTGATGGTCCAAGCTCCAAAGAGGGAGCTGGTGCAGTGATATTTTTTATTGCTCCTACTGGGAAAACATTTAAGTTTTCTTTCACTTTGATGTTTTCTTGCACAAATAATATTTTAGAATATGAGGCTCTATTAATAGGATTGAGGTTAGTCTCAAGGCATAAGATCAAAAACCTTAGGGTAATTGGAGATTCAGAATTGGTTGTATCTCAAGTAAGATCCAAATATGCAACAAAAAATAAAAGATTAAAGCAATACATAAATGTTGTTTGGGATGAAATAGAACAATTTGATGCTTTTGGTATTGACTAGATGGAAAGGGGCCACAATAGAATGGCTAATTTGTTAGCCAATATTTCTTTAAGGCTAGAGGATATTACATTTGATGGAATATCCAGAATTGAGGTGCAGTCCAAACCTTCTATACCAGACAACATTGAAAATTGGCAAATTTTTGAAGATGATCTGGACATCTTAAGGTTTCTACATTATGAGGCCAATTTTGAAGACAAGGAATTGAATTTCAATGGTTATCTAGAGACCTTAGGAGATAAGGATACTATCCTAGGCAAGGAGGTCTTATAACTAAAAACAAATAAAGTCCCAAAGGGTATGGTCATGCTTGAAAGATAATTTGACAATAATGAAAGGTCTTTTTCAACAAAGATTGTAAATAAGCTAGAGGGATTGGAGAAGATAAATTTAGGAACAGTTGAAGACCCTAAAAATGTTTATATTGGAAAAGGATTGACTCCTGAAATAAGAAATTCTTTGATAGATCTTCTTAGAAAATATAGGCATGTTTTTGCTTGGTCTTATAATGACTTAAAGGCCTATAGGGAATATTTATTTCAACATGAAATCCCTTTGAAGGAGGACACCAAACCTTTCAGACAAAAGTTAAGGCCTATGAACCCTACTTTGGCACCAAAAATGCATGAGGAATTAAAGAAAATGAGTGATGCAGGAATCATTAAACCTATTAGGCATTCAACATGGGTTTCTAATTTGGTCCCAGTAAGGAAGAAAAATGGAGACATTAGGCTCTGTGTAGACTTTAGGAATCTAAATGTGAATTCATTAAAAGATAACTATGGGTTACCAAACATGGAAGCCATGCTACAAAGAGTTACTGGATCAAAACTGATGTCTATGATGGATGAGTTTTCAAACTATATCCAAGTGGTTGTCAAAGATACTAAGCAATTCAATACTGCATTTACTACTCCATGGGGCACATATGTATATGTTAGGATGTCTTTTGGTTTGACCAATGTTGGGGCTATGTTTCAAAGAGCCATGGATGTAGCATTTGAAGATTTCATAAACAAGTTTCTTGTTGTATACCAGGATGATCTCATAGCTTATTCAGAAAAGAAAGATCAATAATGTGGTCATCTTGAGAAAAATCTTGAAAAGACTTTAGAATATGGAGTTTCTCTTAACCCAAAGAAATATTCTTTTGGAGTAATAGAAGGTAAGCTTTTGGGTCATATTGTGTCCAAAGGTGAAGTCAGAATTGACCTTGAAAGGTTAATTGCAATTGATAAAGTGTCAATACCAAGAAGTGTTAAAGGGATTCAATCCTTCTTTGGTCAGATCAACTTTGTTAGAAGGTTCATCACAAATTTTGTTGAAACTAGTGTCCCTATTTCCATGATGTTGAAGAAGGGTGCAAAAGTTGAATGGAATGAAGAAGCTATAAAAGCTTTCTATGAAATTAAGAAAGCAATTAAGGATGCACCTTTGCTAAGGACACTAGATTACAATAAGCCCCTTCAATTTTTTTCTTTTTCTTCTTATCATACCATTGCTACAGTGTTGTTACAAAAGAACTCAGAGGGTTTTGAGAAGCCTATATCTTTTTTCAGCAAATCTTTACAAGCAATTGAGCTAAAGTATGACATAAATGAAAAATAGGCTTATGCACTGGTCAAGGCTATCAAGACTTTTAGATGTTATCTAGTTGGAGAAACCATAGTTGCATATGTGCCTAGTGCTGCTATAAAGGATATTTTGGTACAACAAGAGGTTTCAGGAAGAAGATGCAGATGGATAAATAGGATCCAAGAATTCAACATTGACATACAAATTACAAATCTAGTTAGGGGACTAGGGTTAGCGAAACTCATGGCTCAAAGAAATCTATATGCTAACCATATCAATGTTCTTGAAGAAGAGCAAAGGCCATATATTTGTGATTTAGATTGTTGTGATTGGTATGAAGATATTTTTGGATACCTGTAGAAGATGGTTCTTCCCCCTAACATGGATAACCACAAAAGAAGGACTGTGAAATTATATGATGTAAGTTACATGATTACTAAAGGATAATTGTGGTGGAGAAGAAATGAGGGTGTCTTGCTAAAATGTATTGACCACTAGAAGGCTGAGAACTTATTACAAGCAATGAATGAAGGTGTGTGTGGTGGACATTACATGGCTAAGACTAATGCACATAAGATAGTAAGGTCTAGTTTCTGGCAGCCCACTATCTTCAAGGATGCACACTTGTTTGTCAAAAAGTGTGATGCATGCCAAAGGTTTGCAGGAAAATTAAAATTCAATGGCAACTTGCCCTTAAACCCTATGATAGTCATAGCCCCTTTTCAAAAATGGGGCATGGATTTTATTGGAGAAATCCCAAAAAAATCTAGTGGAGGTCATTCACGGATCCTGGTTACCACAGACTACTTCACTAAATGGGTGGAAGCAATTCCTACTAGGAAAGTCACTAGCAGGGTGGTAACTGATTTCATGATGCAGAATATGTTAGCAAGATTTGGATGTCCTGAGGTTATAATAGTGGACAAAACAATGTGTTTCAGGTTTGAATAATTTAGTAGCTTCTATCAGCAATATGGGATTCAAGTTTCATATTCAGTTCCCTATCACCCTCAGGGTAATGGTCAAGCTGAATCAAGTAATAAGAGCTTGATAAACATTTTGAAAAGAGTCCTTAATAAGAACAAAAAAGCATGGGATTCAAAGTTGCAATTAGCTCTGTGGGTTGATAGAGTGACAGTAAAAAAAGGTTATTGGATGTGCTCCTTTTGATTTGGTATATGGTATCCATGCCAGGTTACCATAGAATATTTTACTGCAAATGTATAAATTCATCCAATTATATGATGATGATTTGAAAAATGAAATGAAAATCAGATTTGAAAAATGAAATGAAAATCAGATTGGAAGATATGATACAATTGGATGAATCAAGAAGGGAAGCCCATGACAAAAACATAAAATCATAGCTCGAGTACAAAAATTTGTATGACAATAGGACTACAATCATAAATTTTGACATAGATGATCAGGTCTTGATGTGGAATGCAAGGCTAGAAGATAAAGGTAAGCATAGAAAATTTAACCCAATCTAGTTGGGACCATATCTTGTTGATACTAAATGGAGTTCTGACTCTTACATCCTAAAAGATTTGATTGGAAACATTTTGGAATTTCTAGTTCATGGACAATTTCTCAAATTGTACTTCTCTTAACGTACTCTCATTATCCATGAACAATAGGTTAGTTTCCTTTCCCAGTTGTGTGTTTATTTCATGTCGTGTGTATAGGTTTGTTTTGTTTTAGTAGATGGTCTGCTTGTCCTAGAGATTCTGAATTCTTGTCATGCTTGTAAGAGGCATGCATCCTTAGATGAGCCATTGTTAGACCATTTTCCTATCATTGCCAAAATCTTAGAAAATGGTCTTCATCCTTGCAAAGCCCTATGATGTTTCCATTTCCCTACTGCAAACTTGTTTTGGTCAGCAAAGAAAATTTATGATGTATTATGGCTTGCGAACTTAGTCAAGGATATTTTAAGGTATGTGCAAGTTTCAGTTCAGATTGCATGTCTTTTGATGTTCATACCAGTGAGATCCTACAAATTTGAAGGTCTGAGAATTAGATTTTATCTATGAATAAGGGTTTCCAAAATTTTGTCTAAGTCTGCAAAACCCTAGCCAAATATATTTCTTCATTGCCTTTTTTCGGGCCACTTAAGTTCTTTTCCCTACGCATACCTTTTATTTTCCTGTGTTTGTGTGATTGCTTAATCCTAGTAGTTAGTTGTTTTTATCCAGTGAATACAGTGTTCGCTCTATCTCCTGATCTTGGTGGTTAGTGGCCAAACATTCAGTGATCTGGTGAGAAGTTAAGGATTGCTTCAGTCGTTGAATTTCCAATTCAAATGGTCAAGTATGCTAAAATTTAGTGATTCAATGAGGGTCGTAGATAATAATCTTGATTGATGAATGGAGTTTGTTCTCATAATGAAACCTAGGGTTAGCCAGTTATCCAGTGATTCAGAGATTAAGTCATTCGCACATTCTCCTGATTTGACCCCGGTTAAGACAAGTATTATGCGATTGCTAGATTCTTCAGTCATGTGATCTCTAGATGGGCCCGGGTTAAGTCAAAGTTAGCATTAGATTTGATTCTGGTAGTTAAGTCTAACATTCAGCGATAATGTAATCACATAATATCATGATCCTGGCAGTTAAGCGCTAAACATTGAGCAAACTAGCGAACGCGGTTATCTCCAAGTCGCTGAAAGAAAGAGTCAAGTCTTGAAACATTCTGAGATTCAGCGAGGACTGTAAGATGATGGAAAGATCAACGGTTGGCGTGTGTTCACTGGATAAAACTTAGGGTTAAGAAAATATTTGGTGATCTAGCGAATGCTTTGTTCACGTGTTCTCAGGATCTAACCAGGGTCAAGAAAAGTGTTCAGTGATTTGGAGATGGCTTCAGTCGCTAGATTGCCAAACCGAGGATGGGTTAAGATAAAGGCTTGGAGATTGTGCAATGACCATTAATGCAAATGAGATCAAACGAATGGTGTTTAATCTCATGATTGAACCAAAGTTAAGGATTTTATTATGCGATCACGCAAATACCTTTGTTCGCATGATCTCCAAACAAGACCTAGGTTAAGATAAACTTTCATCAACTATGAGAAAACCTTTAGTCATGTAATCTCTAAATGACTTAGAGTTAAGGGAAGCTTTCTGAGGTGAATATGGGTTCATTGCCAGGTGCTACTGAGGTGTTCATTTCTGATTGGTTGCCGAAGGAAAAAATGATGTGGCCAAATATTTTTCAAAGTTTAATTGATTATTGTCGATTAATAAGGATCGTCCGATGTGCCAGGAAAGATGATGATTGAGGGTTATGTTTTAAACTAATTCGTTAGTCGTTGTTACCATATTTTCAAATTTTATTAAGGGTTTTCTACAAGGTTTGATATAGTGAACCAGAAATGACAAGTTGAAACCAATTTTTCTGTTCCAAGGAAGGTTACGGGTAGAACTTTGAAGCCCAAAGTAAGAGGTTTCAACAAATGAAAATTGATTAGATATTTTGACAGAATGGAAAGAGTGTGAAGTAACAAATGCAAAGGCACCACTTGGCGGGGTTTGAAATATTTATGGAAGTTGTTGCAAAAGACTTGGCACTCAAATTAAACTACACTTTTGAAAATTGCAACTGAATGCAATCTTTGCGTGCTTTATGTCCTTTGTCTTATCTATGTAATCTTTGTTATTTTCCTAAGTGATCTATAGCTTGTTTGCAATCCTAGTTCTATAAAAGGATTTCCTGGATCATTTAGAAGGACTGGGACTTGAGTTATTTTTGCTTCCAAGTTCTGAGTCAAGGGTATAAGCAAATTATGTTAGGTCAAGTTTTATAAGAAATAAACAGAGATGTCTGATTTTAGCCATTATTGAGGTGGTGTATATTTAAAAGCTTAGTGTATACAGGAACATGGTTCAGTAAATTTGAATACAAAAATATAGGATTTACTTCTCTCCTTGTGTAGCATCTCTTTGAATTATGAATATTGAAATTCATTGCATATGAGTTCCTCTATGTGTATGTTGTTATTCCTTTGCACTGATCAAGGATCAGATTAAAGACTTTGGATAGGGCATATATTTTTTTGGGGTTTGCATGGGGATATAAATAAGTAGTGTAGATTTAGAGATATTTTGATCAATGTCATCATAAGGTGGTGATATTAAAGGGATCCTAAATCAATAGCTTTGAGTAGTTTTTGTATATTTTCTTTGTAGCAAAGTATAGCCCAATGGATAAGGCACTGATCATAAATGAGTTTTATTTATCAGTAATGATTGCCTAATACAATTTGGTTGTATTCCTATCTTTGATATAAATCTGTCTGAAAGATATCAGAGGTATTGTGAGCTGCAAGTTGTGTCATATAAAATGGTAATGAAGAATCAATAAATGAATGGTTATCATTTAGTATTTTCTTACCATTTATCTATTGCATTACAATCCAGTCTATGATTATTTAAGTAAAGTTTGTTTCACTGGATTAGGAGTACCCTCCTTGGTTTTATAGAGCTAGAAGTGGAGAGGGAAGTCTTGTCCCTATAGTTGGTCTAGTTGCCTAATAGATCTCACCACATTTGGAATAACCTTCCCTTAAAATCCATCTTTAGGTATGTTGGTGTCTCTCTGAGTATAAAGTCCATTTTGAGGAACCAACACATGGAATACAGGCTAGTTCCTGATGTTGATCATGGTCCTAATGGTGTCGGTGGTTCTGGTAGTTGACCTCTTTTGATATGATATATTTATTCTTTGATGTACATTATGATGATTCATTTTTTATCTCAAGACATTGGACTCAGATTATTCATTTATCAGTTGATGCTACTTATGCTTTGATACTTGTTACACTTTTGATGGACTTTGATTTCTAGATACTAATGATCTTTGGTGATTTTATGGACTTTGATTCCTAGTTGATAGATTTTCTTTATATGATGTCATCATTTGTTGGATTTTATTTTCTAGGTGCTTGATATGATATGTAGATCTATATGATTCTACCTCTACATGCTTTGTTTTTATGTTTTTCAAATGCAGTTTATGATATAAATACACATGTTTAATCTTTTATTGATGCAAATTTTTGTCTTATTTATGACATAGAATAAATGGATGCATATGGCATATGGTTTAATGTTGTATGATGATGTAATGGTTTAATGATTAATGTTATGTGATGGTACTTATGGATGCATTTATTTGACGGTATGGATGTATGAAATGTAATGGATATAAGTGTAATGGAAAATGTAATGGATGTAATTATGTAATGCCTGAATTTGGATTATTTAATGATTAATGATGTGAATGATATAATGATGATCTTATATGTAAATGTAAATGATCTAACATTTTTATGTTTGAATATAACTCAATATTTTAAATGGATGATTTTTTATGGATGTACCTAAATGAACAATGCAATGTACTAATAAGATGGTTTTGAAAATTCAATGTTGTTAAATGAACTTAATGATATGTAACGAATAATGTCCTAATGATGTAATTTATGCATTTAAATGACGAGATTTAATTAATTGATGCAAAATAATGCAATGAATCTAAATGATATGATGAAAGAATTGATTTTAAAAAGAATGCAACCTAAAGCACTGTAAACTAATGGATGAAAGAAACTAGATGTATGCAATGTTTTAAGATGAACTTAATGAAATGCATAATAAAATGTGATGAGCTAATGGGAATGATTATGAATGTTTTTAAAGATGAATGCAAAAAAAATTAAATGAATCTTAATGGATGTGACCTATAATTGTAATTAAAGATTTGTTTTGAAAATGAATGCAATGAATGTGGCTAAATGAATGCAAACTAATGCCATGCAATTTAAATGTAACTAGGTTAAAGTCCTAAATGGATGCAAGATTACCATGAATTAAATGAATCTAACAAATGTCATTAATCTAATGCAAGGCACCTTTTGTTTTTGAGTTGATTTTGATTTCCAACACACTCTATCACATATAGTTTATGATGTGTGTTTTGATTTTTGATTTACTCCACCCCATTTATTTTTTTCTCTTTTCCAATTTCCATTTTCAAACTAAGATAGGAAAATCACTTAAATGCATTTAATCTAGGATGGATGCAACTAGCTGTCACTATTCACAAATTAGGAGCTTATATTCATCATTGAGCAGTTTTGGAATCCTGAAATTAGTACAACCATCACTAGTTTAACCATGATGATATGAATACCTTTTTCACCTTTTTCATTGCTTTTCCATCCTTGGTACTGTGTGCTATAATTGTGTCACACTTCTATAGATCATTACATGCAAGGAAACTCAAGAATGAGCCCTCACAAATCGATCCATAGCTCCCTAGGCATGGAGTGCAAGGGTTTTTAAGAATGCTCTCAGCTAGAGCTATTTAGCCTATAACCTTGCTAGTAAACCATGCAATGGGAGATTCAATGAAGACAAGGGCAAGAATGCCAATATCCTCAAGAATCAAGAATGAAAATTCAATGCAATGCTATGCTAGAAATGGAAATGCAAGCTAAGCTATGAAAGGAAATATGCAAGTGTTACAACCCAAGCTAATTAATCTATGTGAGCTAATCTAGAGCATAGAAATGAAACTAATCTAAGAAAGCATAAATATGAAGCTAAGCTAAGAATGCAAGAATGAGATGTAGATGCTAAGAATGCTCCAAATCTCCAAAAGCTCCAAAGTGACCTAGAAAACCTGCAGCATAAAGTTAGCATAAAAAGTTGAGGATCTAGAATGAAGAAGAGAGCTCTCCTTTTAAAGGAAATGAGAAGGAATGGACCATGGAGATTAAGAGGCAAAAGATTTAATCAACGGTGGAGCTTGAAAGAGGAGCAATCCATGTGTACAAATCTCTTTCAATAGGAAAATAAGAGTTGACTTTTGTGTCCATATGAGACAAAAAGTACTTTTTCCCTTTTTATAAAATAAGAATAATGCTTTATTTGTGCAACTTAGGATAAGAGGAAAAGTGGGGGCTTTTTATTTATTAAAAGGGGAGGAAATATTTTTTTTAATAAATAAAGACTTAGGATAAGATGGTTAGCCCATAGAAAATAATCAAATAAATGATAGAACTAGGATTTGATCAAGAGCAAGCAATTGACGATTTAGCAAAAGGGGCTAATAGTCTAGGTGACCATTTTTAGATGTATACAGGTACGACTGTCACTGATTGAGACTAATCATGAGAGTACGAATACCGATTTCATTGGATTCTATGTTGCAAGTTGATTTTTGTATTGTGATATTTAACCTCAAAATATCCAAGGTATCATGTTGCGTAAACAAACAAAGATCTTAGTTTCCCCATATGTACATGTCCTTGATGATTCTTTGATGATCATGTCCTTAGAAAAATAATACATTCTTCAAAATTTTGATCTTAAGACACTCATTCAGAAATCAATAAAATATCATGCTTTCATCATAGCTTGTTTAGTTTAAAAACTTTCATTGATTTTCTAAAAAGACATGATTTCATCAATCAAGTCAACACTTAGAAAAATTTTGCATCATTTTTCAAATCCATATTTCAAGTATTGGTCTATCCATTTCATACTTTTAATCATGATAAAGATAAGTGTCCTTACGGAATCTTGGATCAAAATTTTGCGTTTGATTGAAATTTGGATTAGGATTTGGATTTGATTATGTAAGTGTTTTGATTTTTTATTTGGTGTCAGATTGATATTTGCTTTGATGAATCCTTCCTCCTTTAGAGTAGGTTTTTTCCCCCACATTTTAAGTAAGTGCGTTGTAGGACTTGGGACAATTTGTAGATTGGATTAGTGACGAAACCTTTAGGTACTTGCAAATGCAAGTGTGGGGTTTTATTATGCAATATATACAAATGCTAGTGAATGCAATATTTACAAGGATGACCACTAGGCATGAGACTAACTTGGACTTTCAATGGTGCCTGTTTACCAGGTTTTCACCAACTGCATGGATTTTGCTATTTTTTCTATTTTCAAGATTTTTTTCCATTTTTTGCTACCAAGGTGCCTATTTTCTAGGTTTTCACTAAGGCACATTTTATCTTTTTCCATTTTTTTGTATTTTCTCTCTTTTCATTTTTTTTGGTTTCCATATCATCAATGCACCTATTAGCTAGGTTTTCACCAAGACAATATCTTTTTGAGGACCATTTTTTGAATGTTTTTAGCTTTCTTCAAACTCAATTTTCCACTATTTTTGGTCTTTTTTGCACTTCAGATTTGTTTTCTCTTTTCTACTTTTCAATGTTTTTGGTATTTTCAAGATCTCTTTCAACTATATACAATAAATAGGATTATGTCTCATCTGATATCTCTGATACTCTTTTTCTCTATCCCTCTTCAATTGCTTCATGTGTAAAATTTTTTCAAGTGTATACTGTTTGTTGGCTCTTGCAACTCTTCTCCTTCACAGTTAGCTAATTTATAGGTGTCTATCCCAAAATATGAAGTGATCACAAAGGGTCCTAACCAGTTTACTTCCCATTTTCCTTTCTTTTCCCTTTCTGCTTGATTCTTGGGATTTTCTCGCAACACTAGATCAACTATTTGGAATGCCCTTAGTTTGATATGTTGGTTATAATTTCTGGTCATTCATTTATGATACACTTTTAATTGGTCAAAAGCTTGTTGTTGTCTTTCATCTAGAAGTTCTAGTTCATGTAACCTAGCAACTCTATAGTCTTCTTCACTTAGTAAACCATGCAATGAGACTCTTAAAGACAGAATTTCTACCTCCAAAGGTAAAAGTGCTTCTCCTATTGGCATTCTAATGCTCATTCTATAAGCCCATAGAGTAGGGTTTATTTGAATGTGCCAATCTATTCCTAAATTATCCATAGTTCTCTTCAATGTTTTTAGGATTTTCTTGTTTGTAGCTTTTGCTTTTCCATTACCTTATGGGTAATATATCAAAGATGAGTGATGTACCATATGAAATTTTTCACATAGTTCTTTCAAATCATTGTTTTTGAAATGTTTTGTATTATCCATTATGATGGCATGAGGAACACCATATCTACAGATTATGTGATTTAATATGAATAAGGATATCTTCTTTCCTATGGCAGTGGATAAGGGTACAACTTCCACCCATTTGGTAAAATACTTTGTTGCAGTAATGATGAATTTGTGACCATATGAAAATGGTGGATAAATCATACCTATTAGATCCAAACCCCATTGATAAAAGGGCCAAGGTTTTGTCATAGGATGAAGCTCTTATGCTGGTATGTGGATCAAGTTTCCATGATATTGACATTTACAATAGGCTTTTGCAAAGTGACAAGTGTCCTTTTCCATAGAAGGCCAAAAATATCCTATCCTAAGAAGTTTCTTAGCTAGGGTTAAACCATTTTAATGTGACCCAAAAATCCCCTTGTGAATTTCTTGTAAGGCTATGGTTGATTCCTCTTTCTCTAGACACCTTAGAAGCATTCTATCTAGACTTCTACGATACAATGTGTCGGATACCAAGGTGTAGTGAGAGGCTAGTCAGATAAGCTTTTCTTTTGATTTATAGTTTGGTTTATGGAAAATATTTTTTATTTCAAGTAGGTGTAAATTGATCAATACCAAGGTGATTCATGTCCCATTAGTAAGAAAATGGTATGAGGGTAGGAAGGGTCAAACGCAGGTTGCTCAACTTCTACCAGGAATTCATATTTGGTGCTTTGATCTGGTATTTGGAGAAGTGATGCCAAAGTAGCCATTAGATCTACTGCTTTATTCTTATCCCTCGACACTTGTTCAAATGTGATTAGAGTGAATTATTTCTTAAGATTCTCAATCATGTTCTTGTATGGTATCAACTTATCATCTTTAGTTTGATACTCGTCGTTAATTTGATTAATAACTAGTTGGGAATCTCCATAGATTTGTAGCTTTGTCACTTTCCATTCTAATGCCAATTTTATGTCGATAACCAATGCTTCATACTCAGCTATGTTATTTGTGCATGGGAATAGAAATTTGTATGATTTTGGGATTGTGGACCCTTGAGGAGTAATCAAAAGTATCCTTGCTCCTGACCCTTGTTGTGTATAGGAGTCATCAAAATACAATTGTCGTGTTTTTGCTTCAACATTAACAATTTTAGAATCTAGAAATTCGACTTGGATTGGATGTTCATCTTGTAAAGGTGATTATGCTAATTGATTAGTTATTACTTGGCCTTTGATAGATTTTTGGTCCACATATTCTATATCAAATTCACTTAAGACCATGACCCATTTGGCCAATCTTCCATTCAATGTTGTTTTGTTGAGAAGGTATTTTAAGGGATCAATCTTTGCAATGAGTCAAATCTTGTGGGATAACATATAATGGCATAATTTTTGGGAAGCAAAAACCACGGCCAAACATGCTCTTTAAATGAAGGTGTAATTCAACTCATACTTCACCAATGTTCTACTTATGTAGTATATGGCCTTTTCCTTTCCAGCTTCATCCTCTTGAGCCAAGAGTGCCCCTAATGCATGCTATGTTGCTGAGATATATAAAATTAAGGGTTTACCTCTAATTGGTGGAATTAATGTTGGAGGATTCAATAGGTACTTCTTCAATAAGTTTAATGCTTCTTCACATTTCTCATCCGATTTGAAAATTGTGTCCTTGTGAAGGAGTTGAGTGAAATTGTGGCACTTTTCTGCTAATTGAGAGATGAACCTTCTAATGGATTGAATCCTACCTTGAAGAGATCTCATTTGACTGATATTATAGGTGCCCCATTTCCATGATTTCTTTTACTTTGGTTGGGTCTACCTCTATCCCTTTTGCTAAAACTATGTATCCCAATAGTTTTCTTGATTATACACTGAATGCACATTTATTTAGATTTAGCCTGACTTTGAATTGTTCTAATCTTAGAAATATTCTTTCTAGAATGGGTAAATGTTCTTCCCTTGAGTGGGATTTAGCAAGTATATCATCTAAATAGTCCTCCCTGAACTTGTCCATCATGTCATGAAATATGGTTTTCATGGCTCTTTGATAAGTTGCCCCAGCATTCCTGAGACCAAAAGGCATAACATTCCAGTAGAACGTTCCCCATGGGCATGTAAACATTGGATTGTCTTTATCCTTAGGTGCTATCTTTATTTGATTATAACCACTAAACCCATCCATAAGTGAGAATATTGAATGTCCTATTGTTAGGTCCACAATGGCGTCTATGCTTGGTAGAGGAAAATTATCTTTGGGACATGCAAGATTAAGATCTCTAAAGTCTGTGCAAATTTTGATGGACTTATCTACTTTGGAAACTGTCACAATGTTTGAAATCCACTCGGCATAGTCAATGGCTCTTATAAACCACACTTTCAACAATTTCTCTAACTTTACTTTTACAAGCAAAGCTATGTGTGGATGCATCTTTCTTAGTTGTTGCTTAACCAGTCTTACTCCTTCTCTGATATTCAAATGATGCATAATTAAATTCAGATCTAATCTAGGCATATCATCATACTACCATGCAAAATTGATTTGTTTTTCTTTGAAGAATTTGATGAAATCCTTTCTTTCCTCACTAGATAAGGATGCTGCTAGGTGTATGATTTTTGGCTCTGATTCTGACCCAATGTTCACTTTCTCTGTTGGTTCAATTAAGATAGGTGATCTTTCCTCATAGTGCTCGAGCAAAGTATCCAACCTTTCTTCCTTAGGTGCCTCTGTTGGGTTTTCACCTTTGGAAACATTCTTTATTTCTTTTTCCTTTTGATTTAATGTTTCCACAATGTGGTTTTCAACATTAGATTCTTTCCATTTTTTTATTTTTTATTTTTTTCACTTTTTTTCGAACTGAAAGGTTGAATACTCCCCTTCGTCACTTTTTCCTGATATTCCATGGTAGAAGAAGGCTCAACCACATTAAGGTATTGGGACACCAAGTTATCATTCAAGAATGTAGGAAGGATGATAGGTTCAATGGAATCTCATTCAATTAGTTCAGGATAGATAAGGGTCAAAGGATTGATGCTTTGGTTTGGTTCAATAGGGTTTAAGGACATGACCTCATTTGAAGGTTTGAACATTTTATCACTTAAATCTATGATATGTGCTTCTTCTAGATGCTCTAGAGAACTAGGGTCAAAATCTTCCTCACTAGAATCCTCTAGGGTTTTCGTTGGGTAAAAATATCTTGGATTAAACCTAGGGTTAGATTCCTCTATAGTAGGTCTCCATGATGGTATGTAAGGTTCTCCTATCCATTGATTTCCTTCAATTTCCTGACTTGGCACATTATCTAAGACCTCTTGACTAGAAATTGAAGCTTAATGATTTTGATTTGAGTCTGAGACTTGTTCTTTTCCCTTGTTAGGAGTATAGGTATGGATGACATCAACTTCTTTATCTTGACATGACTCACTTGAAAATGAGTCCCATTCCCAATTCTTCGAATCATCATCACTTTGGGATCCTAGTTGTAAAATTTGGTCATAAACCAAGGGATATTTATTTTGAGTGTACCCTTGTTCTAGGTACCCTAATCCATTCTTTTCTTTACTATCTCTCCATGACATTTCAATAGGTTCTATTAATTCTTCATTTCTTGTACCTAAAGGCCCTTGTCATTTGTATCCCATTTTCTGCATGTTTTGAAATCCTTTTCCATATTGGTGAGTGGGAATGCTTATGTTTTGAATGCACTTTTCATGTGCACTTGATTCCTCATCTTTATATAGCCAATTTAAGATTTCATTATATTTCTCATCCATGGATGAAGAAGTGCTTTCCCTCATAAAGTGGTCATTATATTTATGAGGTAGATTAGATGGTCTTCTGTGGGATTTTGGAGATAAGGGTAGATCCATCATAGATAATGAATATTCACCTACACCCTTTTGTTTGATTTGACATTGCTTCTCAAAATTCTTCATCATGTGGTCCATCTTTTGATAATGGGCCTCCTTGGTGTAAACTTGGATAGATCTTGCTTGGTCTTCTTTTGGTTCCTCATGAGAACTTTCCTCACTAATTCCTTCTCTTTTCCCTTAGTCAATGTAGTTAGGTTAGTGGGAACTTGGTAATTTTCAACAACACTTTCTTTTTCTTCCTTTTCTTTTCCTTTCAAAGATGGAAGATCTTTTGAACTTTTTCCTTGCTCTATTCCTTGGGAAATAGACCCTTCTGCATTATGTGGGACTAAGGATTCATTAATAGGCTTCATGTTATTACAATATTGGAAGGGGTTCAAATCCCCACTTACCATGACTTCTTGTCCTAGGTAGGGAAATTTGAGACTTTCATGGTAGGTTGAAGGTACGGCTTGCATTTCATGGATCCATGGCCTTCCTAATAGGATATTGTAAGTCAATTTTAGGTCAAGGACTTGGAAAATGGTCTCCTTTTGCATTGGACCAACTCGGATGGGAAGTACTATGACACCTTTGGAAGCTCTTTCTTCATCATTGTAGGCATTTATGGTTATCTTTTTCTTTGGGTCAATATCCTCCTCAGAAAATCCTAAGGCTTTGACCAACTTTAAGGTACAAATATTCAAGTCATCTCCCCCATCAATGATGACTCTTTTCACTCTATGCTTGTGGATTAGGACCTCTATATGCAAAGGCAGATTTTGCGGGTGGTTTAAAGATAGATCATCTTGTTCTGAAAAGGATAAACAATGGGGTGCAACAGGATAGCCTACCATGTTTTAGAATTTATCCACATCTAAATTTAAAGGCATATTGGTCTCCACTAAGGTTTTTTCTAGAATCTCCTTATGAGTTGGTGAAAGCTTGAGAAATTCTAGAATAGATATTTGAGCAAGGGTTCTTTGAAATTGATCTACCAAATTATATTTTTTTAAAGATGAAGACGAGCTTTGATTTGGTAAGACAATTAATGGGGCACCTCCTGGTAAGGTAATCTTTGATGCTTTCCCCCTAGTTACAACATTAGATGTTGCTTCTTTTGGCTTTTCTTTTACCACAATCACATTTATAGTGTTTTCATCACTTCTTAGAGTATTGATGGTGTTATCATAAGTATGAGCAAATTTAACCTTCTCATTACCTCTTTTTTTGTTAGGGTTGGTATTTGATGATTCCCCTTTTTCATGATTTAAGAAAGGGTTTTTGAAAGCCGTATGGTCTTCATTATTTTGAGGCCCTTCCACTTTTATTGTTCCATCATCAATTAGGTCTTGGACAAGATGTTTCAATTTTATGCACTCATTTGTTTTATGTCCCTTGTTGCGATGGTATTCACAATGATGAGAATCATTCCACCAATTAGGCTTGACTTGGGATTCATATGGCCTCGATTCGGGTAAGAATGATTTTATTAGCCACCAAAGTCCTTAATGCATTTTCCAAAGGTTCACCTATAAAGGTGAATTTTCTCGTTTGATATGTGCAAAATAATGGCTTGGGTTTATTGACATTGGAATTATTAAAAGGATTGTTTTTGTTGTTGGCATTTTTATTGTTGCTATTGTTAGGGTTATTGTGATTATAAGGAGCTTCGATCATTTGATTTACATTATACATTGGATTCGACCCACTTGATAAGTTAAAGGGAGTAGCCTTAAAGTTGTGCGCTTCCACAACTCCATCATTCACAAGATTTTTATTATTGGTTTTCAACCATAGTCTTGGTTTGTCATTGTGATTATTGGCTCCTTTATTATTGTTATAGTTAGATAAGTTATGATTGTTGCTAGTGTTGGTATATAGTTTAGTATCTTTGAATAACTTGATTTCCCCTCTTTTAACCACAACTTCTTCAATTTTGATCCCATTTTTTATAAGTTTTTCAAAAGTAGTGGGACATTGAAGTTGGAGCCTATAATTCATCTCCACATTTTGGTTATTCATAAATATCTCCATTTTTAACTTTTTGGGTATGCTTCATGGATATCTTGCGAATATTGTTCTCCACCTTTGAAGAAACCCTAGGAAAGATTCACCATCTCATTGTTTAATGTCGCATAGGTTGAGCATGGTGATCTTGTGCTCAATGTTGTAGGAATAGTGAGTCACGAATTTGGAGGCTAATTCCTCAAATGTCTTTATCTCTTGCGGAAGTTTCGAGAACCATTCCATTGCTTGGCCTCCCAAACTTCTTGGAAAAAGTCTCATTAAATAAGTTGTGTCATGCATGAATTAGATACTTAGAGCACAAAACTCTCTAAGGTGGTCTTGTGGGTCTGATTTACCCATATATTTTTCATATTTGGAAAAGACCACATTGATTGGGAAAGGTTCCATAACTAAGCTTTTATCAAAAGGAAATGGGCACAAGGCCTCGATGGAAAATGGCTTAGGTTCAGCTACCTTCTTCATTAGATCGATTTGGGCTCAGAAATTTTTTAGTTGTTTATTCATTGCACCCATCGGATTATCATCTTCCTTGTCTTTATTAAGTTGATCAATGTCATAATCATGTGGAAGTTTCACCCCTTCTTGGGCTAAATTTAGGAAATATCTTTCCCTATCTCTTTCTATTAATTTGTCCATGACTTCAAGAAATTCAATGTCTTGAGCCACCCTATTAGCTTTATCTTCAAGTGTTTCTTTAGGTCCTTGATTGACATTATTAATGTTGTCATTATTTCCTCCATGGATGTAATCATGAAATGCAAAGTTTCTATGCATTGGATCAGTTCTCTTTTCAAAAATATTTGGGAGACTATCCCCTTGGTTGTGATTTATAAAAGAGTTTTGAGATTCAAATTCGGGGACCTCTTTTGCAATGCAAGTGTCATCTTCTGGTAAAGATAACTTGAGTCTATGAGATCGTGTAGAAACCGACATTCAACAAAGGTTTGATTTAAGATTGTTTTCCCCAAACTTGGTAATTGTTTGTTTTTATGAAGAGATTTAAAAATATAAGATGAATTTTCAAAATGGATATCTCTCACTTGTTGTATGTATTTTTCAAACAAAGAAATCACAAATACACTTGTTCTTTTTAACCCTCTACACAAAAAGTGTTTGAATTTGTAAGGACGTTATCACATATTTTTCACGAAAAGCACTTCAAGCAATCTACCTAGTTCACAAGTTGGTTCGTAAACATGGCTCTATAAGGTAGGCTTTGCTATTTTAACAAGGTATTTAATCAAGATTCCATTTAAAATGGACATTAAGTTTTCATCCTCCAAAAATTGGGAGGCTTCCCACCACTGGTATGTTGGAGTTTTGTGCAATCCCAAAGGACTACTCGAGGAAGTTTGAAAGCTTAATATCCTTTTGTCACACACCCCATTAAGGATGCATGCATTTTATTTTATAGTGGGTCAGATTTTTGTGACAAAGGAAAATGCATCCCACTTTGGGTTGTCCCTCTCACCGGCCTCATTAAGGAAAATCTTGGGAGGTGAGCCCACTAAAGATCTAACATATTCATATTGAAAGTGATAAAAATGGAATTAAGAGATAGGTTGTGGGAGTTTGATTCACCAAAAAGGTGAAGAGCATATCCCTATCTATTCTTGCTTCCCAAACACTATTAATAAAGTTCAATTTCCAAAACCCACTAACTAATGGGAATTGAATATTTCTACTCTTTTCCACAAACAAGGGGTTATTTGATTTAGTGCTTGATTTTATCCTTTAAGATATTTACTTACTAGATTTGAACAAAAATCACAAGGCCACAATTTAAAGAAAATTTGACCAAGCTTAGGCTTACCTTCAATCGAAGCTAGCAAAGGCTAGGGGAATTTTTGATGATTTTTCCATGATTTATGCTTACCTAGTGGCAATCGTTCCTTCCGTTTAGCCTATCCTCCAACAAGTTAGTCAACACAAACAAACAAAATGAAGAAAAACAAGAACAGAGTTGAAATCTAACCTTATTTATCAAATTTGAAATAAATTGATTAAGGCAAGTAAATCCAACTTAATGAGGAAAATTTAGATTTGTAGGCTTCTACAATCTTCAAATATTTTCCATATACCTCAGTTTCTTGCTGTGAGTTTTCCAAAACCAGCTTGATATGTGCTATGTTCTCCTCTTTGATCCTTTCAACCAATGCTTTTCCTTCACTATTGAATTTGGTCTCTGGCTTTTTGACTTTTTTATTACCAGACATCCTACAAACATAAACAAATCATTTTTCGAATGTTAGATTTTGGAAATTTGCAATTTAATCAAATGTGCAGTAGAATCTATTAAATGCGCTGTTAAAATGATTGAAAGTGTTGTTAAAAATTTCAAATGCACTGCAGGAAAAACTTAAAAGTGCAGAAACACAATTTAAATGCAGTGTTTAAGTAAGCAAAGGTGTTAAAATAAATCCTCAAACGTGTTGGAGAACAAATTGAAAGCACTCCAAAGTTAGAGCACACGCGCTGAAAGAATTGAGACAAGAAAATAGAAAGATTGAATGCGTTGAAAGCCTGTGTAAAGGTGCACAACTTTGTCATAGAAGTACTATTTCAGACCTTGTACACATTGGAGAAATAGGTGTACACACTGCAGAAACTGGTAAAAGCACTGAAAACCTACAAAACAAAGAGCAAAAGAAGGATTTGTACGAAAAATTCAATTTCTCTGAATTTAAAAATTAGTGAGGCCTAATGCCCCACGATGGGTGCCATTTTGTGTACTAGGATTAGTACCTTCATAGGGTTAGCTTTGTCAAATAAATCAAAATAAGAATTAAATTACCACAAAAGCAATCCAATTAAGCTATTTAAAAGATAAATGAGCACTCTATGGCTCTCTAATCAGGGATGCTAATGAAGAGCTCTTGGCAAGATTCCATTAGTGATAGTCCTAATATGAGAAAGTATGATAAAACAAGCTAAAACAAGTTAATTCCAAATGAAATAGACTAATTAGCTCCTAGATTTGCCTTTCTAGCTTAAAATTGCAATAGGTTTGATGCTTTTCAAATACTTGTGGATGATTATTGCTTGAATTATGCCTTGCTTTTTTATAGATTTTGGCAAGGGTAGGGGGTGGAGTTGATTTGATCATGGTTGGATTAGGGTTAAGTCCATGGTTCCACCTTTGGAGATCATTTAAATATTTTTTCCTCAAAGCTTGGGACAAGAGGACAAAATGGGTGGACAAGATTTTTTCTCCCTATGGGTGGTGGAGATTCGATGTGAGCTTGATCCATGTGAGCTT